>CAIGRO010143185.1:0-12970 GCA_903798355.1 Fraxinus baroniana | reverse complement strand
TCATCAATATTAGATTATTTCAGAAGAGGTGTTATACTTCGTAAAAGCGAAGTCTTGGAGCAATAATGACATATGGGTAGTTTGCATCCGTTACCTTGCCAATGTTCTCAAGTATCTTGGTCTAGAAATGTCTTTTTATATTATTTTTTTCATGACCTTGAATATACTGCAGATTGAAGAAAAAAAGCAAGCAGCTGCTGATGTGTTGTTTCAATATTCAAAATTTGCTATGGCATGTATTGGTAATCGAGTTCGACCTTGTGACTTAAGGTTGCATTTGATGAAGGTACTTGATATTGTTTTCAGTTTTAATTTAGCTATGCACTGCATCCAGAATGGTCTTTTTTTCTAGTTGATCTGCACATGGGTTGAATATACATGTAGTAAGTACCAGTGGTGGACGCAGAACTTTAAAGTTAGGACGGTACAATCGAATTTGCAAACAAGTCAAGGAGAAAGTTTACAATAAAAAAATTTACGTTCAAAAAATATACTCCATGTAATTTTACATCCGAAAATTTACACGAGATATGACTTTTTCAGATGTAAAATGTTGAAAATTTTTTTACGTCATATTCCATATAAAATTTCCAATAAAATGATGAAAATTACATTGAAAAATTTGTATCGCAAAAATAATAACTGTGAATGAAATCATTGAATTTTTTTTAAAAAAATGCGAGTTAAACGTCTTTCTTTAAGACTCACGTTTAACGTATTTTTAACTATTTTCGATATCTGATTGGAATATTCGATATGCCCATAATGTAGTTCTCGAAATAAGTTTTGAGATGACATAAGCAATTTGTAGATTCAATTAGCATGCCATCGTCGAAGAATTTATTTTGATTTTGCCCCCAGGACCCCCCCGGGACCGCCAGTGGTAAGTACTGTCTCTGTCAGCATGGAACTTGTGTTGCGAATTAAAGTGTGAATGCTTGTAGATGATTACCTTGTACAATTAGCTAGGCTTTATTTCTTCTCCCACCTGAAAAGTGAATGAAAATAAATGAATTTAATTTCTGTATGATCTGTTAGTAGTTAGGGCAAATTTGTTTCTCTTTCTAGGTTTTTTCACGGCATTATACTTCCAAAATCGATAAGAACTTGAAGTAGTTGGAAATGGGGGACATTGCTATATGTGCACTCCCACCCTCAAATACATGTACTTCACTCCCAAATACATCTACTTCAGTTACTGTAACTGTGATTTGTGGAGCAAACCGCCCACCCCCACCCTCAAAGAATAATAATTAAATTAATTAAAAACGAAGAGAGAGAAGATGTAACAGAATATATTTGCAACTGATCTCTATGAATTTCTTTGTGCAATACTATTAGGAAATATCAGGGTTGCCAACTTCTTTAAAAAGGGAATCATCCCAAGCTGCTGCTCCTGTTGTAATGGGAGAATCGTCAAGCTCGGGGATTTCTAGACTTGACAACGCAGACAGTTTTCGAGCACTTTAATCTTAGGAATGCCTTCCTGGTTTCTTGTTTACATCATATGTTCATAATCGTGGTACAATTTGCTCCTTTATCTCCTTCTGTAATGTGAATTTACTCTTGTTTTTGACAATTCATCAATTTTAGCAGATTATGCCTTTCTAGCAAATTAATGTTCCCATTACCCTTTGCTCCGCAGATACTGTTGATATAGGTTTCTGGTGGTTTTATTAAGAATTTAAGACTGTTTAGTTGTGGGATTGTCTTGTATCAGGAACGTGGTTTAAGCCTTTCCTACTGTATTTGTTCAGTGGTTTAAGCAATCTTTTGAACACGATCCAAATGCAGAGCTGTGTTTTGATTACCTTGGGTTTTATCATTTTTCTTATGACATTTTAAGGTTGGTTTTTAAATGGTAATGGCAGTCTATTAGCTAGTATTTTTACTTTGTATTATGAGAACCACATGCCTAACTGAAGTTGCCAAGTTTGTTAGGTATGTAATTATTAGTTGATGTTTACACACACGTGCATGGACACCAAATTTCACGTGACTCATGTTCATGTGTCGAGAGTTTCAACTCATTGAGTTTACAAAACAAGAAGCTCGATCAGCCTGCTTTGGCGTTGTACAGTAAAAGATTTCAGTGCCAAAATTAGATTGCTTTATGAAGAAAGGTTGCTAAAAAACGTAGCTCAAATAACCAACCGTTAATGGTCGTTCTGTAGTTGAGTTTTATGTATGATAAATTCTATTCAAATTCGAGGCTGACCGTGATAAAGGACAGTATACCAGAGTTGATGATTTATTCTTCGGGCTCTTTTGGCAAGCTCTCTCTGAATACACTTCTAGCTAGATTCAAAAGCTACTACTTAATCTCTGAAGTACGTTTTGACTATTGAAAAGCATTGCCAAACAGGCCCGAAGAGTCGATCATCAACTCGACCAGCCATGAATTTGATAGTCACTTCCTTCTGCATCAAGCAAAAGTACTGTCAAATTACCTTTATATATATTAATTGGACCATCAATGTCAATCTTATATAAAACTAAGTAACTTGCCCGGCATAATTGATACACAGACTTGAAATATAGGATAAAATATACAAATGTCATTGTGACTGCACGAACTGTAGTATTACACGAAACATACAAAATTAAAAATGACGTAAATGATCGAAACTAACCACCTAATGATTTTGGCACTTTCTTTGGAGAAAACCTGGATAAAACTTGTGAACTATACATGTGTTCAATACACGCACATCGTTTAATTTGTGAAAAACTAAATCTCGATTTCTTTTATCGATGAATATAATTAAGCATATAGAAATGGAGCTTCTGCTGATTCTAAACAAAGATATTTATTACTATAGATCAGTAGTTCATTAATTGACATGAATTAAAAGGGAAAATAAGCAGAGGCAAAAAGTCCCACACACAAGTATGAGGCTAAAAGTCCCACAAACTATGCCAATAAGTTGGAGAAACAGAAGAAACTGTGCATCTCTTTTGTGTTTATAATTGTAGGCACGTGCATAATTCCATCCTTGCTTAGCTACACAGCAATTTTCGAGTCTTTCTTTTACTCTAATTTCTTGTATCCTTTCCCTCAGAATGCACAAATTCCCGTCGACTATGTCTCTTGATTTCCCTGTCAAATGAAAAGTACAAAAAGAAACAACTAAGCTTTGATTTTAAGACGACCAAGAAGAAGAACCAGAGTTATTAGTAAATCCCATATTGAACATATGCATAAGGGTTTGAGCTACTCCTCTTCACAAGTCGTCCATAATGCTCAAACGAGCCATAAGATATCAAACGAGGAATATGTTAATTTTACCTTCTTCTCTGTAGCCTTGAGATCTCACTTGAAGGAACCGACGAAACCGAGGCTTCTCATATGCAAAAGTTGCAGAAAAAAAACTAGTTGGAGAAGAAGAAGCCATTAAGCATTAGCCATGCATGTTTTGTACTTCAGATCATTCATGTGCTTTAGAAAAAATAAATCTTGTGAAATAAGCATATTCAGTTCAGGTGCTTTCTGAATTGTTTCTTGCTGTTGATGACACAAGTTGATGTATTTTATTAGTGTAATAAGAATTCCAGCACAGTTTTTGAGGGGCGGCGGCTATATGAAAATGGGAAAATGTACTAGAATATTACCCATTTTTCAATGGGTATTTCATTTAGGCCAAGTTCGGTAGGGATTAAAATTCAATTAAAATTGATAATATAGTCGTTATTGGATCTCACTCGTCTAATAAAAGTCAACAGTAACGATTAGTTTTTCAATTTTAATCCGATTTTAATCTCTACCGAACGGACCCTTAATATAGAAAACAAGGTAGAAATATTTGTTTTTTATTTATTTTTTTTAAATTTTGGGATTGTCGACAAATAAATCCAGCCAATTAGTCAAGTGATTCTTGCATCCAGACAGCAACGAATCATCATAGAATTTAAAAATAGTGTTATTTTTATAGTTTTTAAAAACATTATTTAGATATATCAAAATATATTTTCAATTATTTAATTACACGATATGTCAAAAATAATTTGTTGACTAAAACTATAAAAGTCGAGTATATATTTTTTGACTTTAAATTAGTTAATACAAGTAACACTTGCCTCTTATAGTCAACTTTGAAAAGCGAAGTGACCACGATCAAGAGAACAAAAAAAAAATAAAAATAGAGAGATTATTTATCGACAAATTTGTTTACCAACAACATTTGTTTGTAATTAAAGTAATAAAAATATAAAATTTATATATTAACTAAGAAAAAATGATATCTAAAGTTTCCGATAAACAAATATATCGCTAACTTATTAAGCTCCCGTTAAAACAAAACTCTTTATTTCTCATTCTCATTTTCAGTCATGCATTAACACGAATATTTTGCACGTAAACCCAATTTTTTCCCTACTTTTTAATCATGCATACTCCAAAAAATCATTATTCAAAATATTATTTTTCCTAATTTCCTTTTATAATGACCATCAAACGGAGGCTAAAAAGCTAGAAATCAAAGAAGGAATCATCGGTGAAATCAACAGTTTTTCTAATACAAACGATTGATATTCCTTAGAATTACCGATAATAATACCATTGACGATCATCGACCAAAATTTCTTTTGATAGTCATTAATTTGTATTAGAATTTCATTTATCTAGGAGGTTCTTGGAAAATTTGAGCTTTTCTTCTTGTATTTGTCCCATTAGGAATTTTAGTGCCTTCTGTGACCTATTTTTTTGACCAGTTTTTGTCCCATTATATTATTGTTTGCCCTTCATCCCCAATCCGGGGAAGAACAATAAGAATAAACCTCTGAGTACAGAAAAAAATCACAGAATTCACATAGAAATTTGAATTGAGATAAAATATTGTCAAAACTCCCCCCACCCACACCCTATTGTGTGGTCTCGGTACTTGTAGCAAGACTCGAACAATAATCCCTCCTCTTGTTTATTTAATGCCAATATAAAGTTCAAGTCAAAGATATACATGGGTGAACATTTGTTCAATTAATGAATAATCTTCATCTACTTGACTGTCTACAAGTTTTATAATTACTGGTAATGCAGTTGTTGAATCAACCTTGTGTTTCTTGATTTCGATCCAGGATTTGATGATTTTTTTTTCTCGTTGTTATTGATAAGTTGATGTGAGTAATTAATTGATTCGTCGTTCTGATGTTCAGTTTTGGGATCGGAAATTTTTTCCGTTTAATTTTTCTTAAGCCCATTATGGACGGAACTATATATGTCATTTTTTTTCTCCATGTTTGTTGAATTTTTGTTATGTTAGTAGAAGTAGCCCTTTGTCCTAGTCTTATTTTATGAAGTGCATTTAAATTTTTTTATTCCAACTAACTCTTAAAATTTAATTAGTAAAATTATTGCAAATCCTTCTACTTATGGTAGTTATTTTGAACCATTTAGATTTTTCCAATTTTTTTCTAAAATTATTATAGTTGACGGTATAATCAAGTAATTAGCATTTAGCCATTTATTGTTGAGAACCAAATTAAGAGTAAGTTTGAGTTTTTGAGTTTTTAATGTTAGCATGCAAAAACTTCACTGTTTGATACTTTGAGACGCAAATTTACCAACAAAAATTATGTTTGTATAACAAAATCAACTAAGTGATTGTTTATCAATTAAGAAAACAATGCTGAATCAAATTCTGAATGAAGGAAGCAGAGAGAAACGTTCTGCTATATCTTTGTATTGATTAATTGGAAGAAGGTTATAAGAATATATATATATACACAACTTATAACAACTTTGTACAAGTGGCAAAGCAAAAATCTGTTATACATTAGCACTAGAGCTGAATTTTGGAATCTATTCTAACTCCTTGCAGCAAATGGCAGCAGCTTCCGTTCCAGCATATTCTACATTCTTCTAGCTCTTTCCTTGCTCACGATTTTGGACTTCAACAACCCCCCTCAAGATGGAGAGTGGATGTTTTCTACAACCATCTTGGACAAATGTGAATGAAAGATGTCGAAACATAGGGGCTTAGTAAATATGTCAGCAATTTGCAAACCAATCCTCACATACTTCGTAATTATGCTTCCTTCTTGTATCTTGTCACGTACTAGATGACAATCCAATTCAATGTACTTCGTTCTTTCATGGAACACTGGATTAGACGCGATGTGTAAGGCCGCTTGATTATCACAAAATAATTCAGCTGGTTGTGGATGTGGAATTGGTAAATCATCAAAGACATATCCAAGTCACGTTAGTTCACAACAAACAGCTGCCATATCCCTGTATTCCGCTTCTGCCAATGATCTAGAAACTGTGTTTTTTTTTCTTGGATTTCCAAGATATTAGTGAAGAGCCAATAAAAACACAATATCCTGTTATTGACCTCCTAGAATCTGGACATGCCATCTAATCCGAATCAATGTAGGCTTTAAGTTGTAAATTTGAGAATGAGGAGAACAGTCCTAGGCATGGTGCTCTCTTGATGTATCTAAGTACCTTATGTGCAGCATTCAGGTGTGATGTTCTAGGACTTTGCATATATTGACTCAACAAATGCACCGAGTATGATAGATCAGGTCTGGTGATTCAGGTAGAGTAATCTACCTACTAATCTTCTATATGGAGCTGGATCAGAAAGGATCTCTCCTTCATCTTTGAATAGTTTGATATTTTGACCAGGTGGGATTTTGGCTGGAGTGACTCCAAGATACCTGAATATGATAGAATATCTGGCGCATATTTTCTTTAGCAAGTTTGAATTCCTTTGGTCGATCTAGTTAGCTCTATTCCAAGAAAGTATTTCAAGTTCCCCAAATCTTTAATCCTAAACTTATCATCAAGCAAATCTTTAAGGGAATTGATAACTTCTACATTATCCCATGCTATTATTATGTCATCAACATAAACTAGCATGGTTGTAAAAGAATTACTTGTGCTCCTTGTGAACAAACTGTAGTCTGCCTTAGATTGATGAAAGCTCGGTTCAATGATGAAAAATGATAGCTTTGAGTACCATTGACGAGATACTTGCTTTAAACCATACAAACTTTTGTTGAGTTTGCAGACTTTCGAAGCTCCATTAATAGAATAGCCAAAAGGGATTTGCATATAGATTTCTTCCTCTAAGTCTCCGTGTAAAAATGCATTGTTTACACCAAATTGATGTAAATACCAACCCTTTGCAGCTGCTACTGCAAGTAATGTTCTTGTGGTTACCAATTTTTCCACAGGTGATAAATTCTCGTGATAATCTATTCCTTCCAACTAAGTGTATCCTTTTGCCTCTGGATTTGCTTTATACTTCTCGATTGTTCCATCAGCATTAAACTTTACCTTATAAACACATCTGCACCCTATAGGCACCTTTCTAGATGGCAAATCAGTTACAGTCTAGGTCTTGTTTAGCTCAAGAGCATATATTTCATCCTGCATAGCTTTACACCCTTCAGGGGATTTGATAGCTTCTTGCTAAGTAGATGGTTCTGGATGTGTAAGTATAGATGAGACAAAAACTCTATGTTTGTTAGACAATTTTTGATATGAAAGTGTTGCACATAAGGGAAAGGGGCTACTTGAAGTCATAGCGCCTTTCTTCTTGTTGGACTCTTGAGAATGAGTGAGTGAGTGAGGATGCTTGCTGGCAAATAAAATCATATAAATAGGCAGGTGTTCTTTTACTTCTGTCAGGCCTTCGAGGAATATGAGAACCACCTGCTATTTCAAGTGATGATTCTAATTCAGCAGGAGGTTGGTTTAATGCTCAAAGCCCCACATTTTGATTGGAGTTTTGTGTTGGTTCCATTGTGATTCAGAATTGGAATCGACAGGATAGTCTAAGTTAATGTTACTTGGTTCAGGATAAGCCAAGTTGGTAGGAGTAGGCAGCTTATGAGTAAGATTTGAAGTATTATTATGGTCTTGGATTTTGGAGCTTTTGTAGGGAAAAATGTTTCATAGAACACCACATTTCTTGATATAAAAGTTTTGTTAGTTTCCAAGTCAAGCAACTTGTATCCTTTGGCTCCAAATGGACATCCTAAGAAAACACTCCTTCTTCCCCTTGAATCAAACTTATGTCTGTTGTGTGTAAGTTTGGTAGCAAAAGCTAGGCGACCAACCACCCTAAGATTAGAATAGATTGGCTTAGTTTTGAAAAGAACTTCAAAAGGTATCTTGTTGTCTAGAATAGGAGTGGGTATTCTCTTTATCGGGAAGACTGCTATTAGAATAAAATCATTCCAATACAGAATAGGTAACCCACTTTGAAACTTTAGGGCCCTTGCTACATTCAGAATATGTTGATGCTTCCTTTCAACCATTACATTTTGCTAAGGAGTTTCTACACATAAAGTTTGATGTATAATGCCATTTTAGAATAGAATTGTTTCAAATCAAATTCTCCTCCATTATCAGTTCTAATGATTTTGATTTTGAAATCAAGTTGTGTTTCAATCATTGTATAGAAATCTCGCAAGTCAATTGAAGCATCAGATTTCAATTTTAACAAATAAGTCCAAGTGCACTGGCTGTGATCATCAACAATGGTAAGAAAATACTTTCATCCATCATAAACAATGTCAATACAAGGTCCCCATAAATCACAATGAATTAGATCAAAACAATTCTTTGACATGTGCTGACTAGCATTGAAAGGCTGCCTATGTAGTTTAGCTAAAGGACAAATGGAACAAGGTTTCTTCGTATGTTTAGAATTAGAATCCGATGTAAATTGGTCAAATGTAAAATGGGATTTGAGGGATGACCCAATCTGAAATGCCACAGATCGAGATTTTCTTGGTTGACAGCAGTAGACATAATGGCTTGGTTGGTGAATTTTGGTAGATCCTGAATCAGACTTGTAAGGGAAAATTTATTTTGCACCAAATGATATAAGCCTTGCCTTACTTCACCCAGACTAATCGTCCTCCAAGTTGAAAGATCCTGCACATAACACAGATCATAGGAAAATATGAGATAACACTTGGATGTTTGAACAAGTTTTCTAGCAGATATGAGGTTGAATGAGAATGATGGAACACACAAGACATCATGGAGAAATAAATCGTCTGTGATTTTAACATTTCCTATGAGTTGCAAGTGTCACATCTCCATTAGGTAGAATAATTAACTGAGATATTTTAGACTTAATGTCCGTGAGAAATGAAATTGAACGGACCATATGGTCTGTGTCTCCGGTATTTATAACCCAAGGTACATATGAAGTGACTTTATCTTTAATATCATGAGCAAATAAACACATATAAGTACCAGAAATCTTAGGTGCATCTATGTGTTTAGTAGAGGGAGAATTCAGAACATGACTGTCAGAAAGTGAATGAGATTGACTGGTTGGTGGTTTGAGCAAAGCCATTAGTTGAGTATATTGCTCTTGAGTTAAAGCAACTTGGTTTCTGTCACCAACTTGCTCTTGCGCATGCCTTATAGGAGCAGCATTCTGATAAGTAAAAACAACATTTACCTGCTACCTTTCCATGGAGTTTGTGACCTGGAGGATATGAATTTTGAAACAACTACTGAGGGTATGGCCTGAAATTTGATAGTGTGTCCACATTGGTTTATCCTTATTAGCCTTAAAGCACCTTTCTAGTGAGTGACTAGATATCTTGAAAGTGTAGAAATACTTCTTCTGAGGTCCCAGGAATTCCTTCTATGTTTCTCTCAGAGTGCTTCTTCTTGTCATTAATGTCATTCCCTCAGTAATAGGTATATCAACATAAATGTCTCTCCTCTTCTCTTCCTGTTGAATTATGGAATATACTTCATTCAATCTGGGAAACGATTTGATTAGTAGAACTTGAGCCTTGAGACTTTTGTAAGAATCATTTAGTCCTATAAGGAACTTTATCACCCAGTCCCTTTCTTGGTTGCTAACCACTGTCTGCAATCCTCCACATGTGCAATTGGGAATAGACTCATAGTTCATCAGCTCATCAAGGAGTGTTTTCAGCTTTGAAAAATAAGCGCTCACCGTGTCTCGTCCCTGCATTAGTATTGTTATCCCATGTTTGACTTCATAGATTCTAGGAGCATTTTGTTGAGCTAGACGTTATTTCAATTCCATCCATAATTGATGTGTTGTTTCAGCATATAGCATGCTAGTTTTAATGTCTACTGTCATGGTGTTTTGCAGCCAAGTGATACCTATATCGTTACATCAAAGCCAATGCTTCATCAATGGACTATCAATATCAGTAGGCTCACAGAGACTTCCATCAATGAACCCAAGTTTGCTTTTGATTCGAAGAGCCCTTTTCATAGATTTTGCCCAAAAATGGTAATTACTAGAATCAAGCATCTGAGTTACCAGCAATGCTCCTAAGTTCTCATTTGCACCAATGAAATATGGATTGTTGGGAACGGATGGATAATGAGAGTTTGGATTTGGATTTGAGTTTTGAGGCAGTGTTGGATTTTGATATATATCAATAACGCTAGTGTCATCATTATCAATCATTCTTGCTCTGATACCAACAACAAAATCATCTAAGTGATTGTTTGTCAATTAAGCAAACAATGCTGAATCAAATTTTGAATGAAGGAAGCAGAGAGAAAAGTTTTGCTATATCTTTGATTTGTATCAATAACGCTAGTGCCATCATTGGTTCGATGGTTAGAATTACGAACAACACTACTATTGATGCTCATTGATGAGATTTCTGTTAGTGACGATTTGCTTACAATTATTAATTTTATTAATAAAATATTAATGATCGTTGAATTTCAATCGGTGATCAGTTGCCCCCACAAAATTAATTTTATTATTATTTTCTAAAAAAGATTCCCAAAAAAATGTGCCTAAAACCCCAATTTACTCGAGCCTGTTTTTCTCTTAATTCCAATGAATTGAAATTAGAGTCAAGCCACCTATACATACATTGATTTTGTACACTTTTGTTGACATCATATAATATGTAAAAAATCTGGTAATTGATTTGAATAAGTGTTATTCAAATTAATGGTAACATTACTTGCACATCACAAGATGTCAATCAATGTGTCGAACTAGATGTGCATGTAACATAATTGTTGAAATTATGAGTTTACGAATGAAATTGCTTACGTAACGACACATTTTTTCCACCCAATATCAACAAAAGAAGAACAAGAAGACATAGAAAATTATCAAAATCCCATTTATAATCACCAATTCACCATAATTTCATCATGTTACAACATATTTTCTAAAATAAATTGTTTATTTTAAAAGTAACTTCAACATTACTCTCAAAATAGTTAACTTTTTAATTTATGAAAAAAAATTCTAAAAAAAAATAAAATACTAAAAAGTAACTGTGACACTTACAAGCTCAACAAACGTAATCAGCACTCATATTGGATACCAACTAGGGAAAAATATGTTAAAAAAAATTTGATTCTCAAAAAGTTAATTTTCACTTGAAAAGATTGCTCAATCAAGTTTCACTATCTTACTACAAGAATCCAATGCTAATAGTAAAACATGGAATATTCGTGTTAAATGTAACAAACAATGGCAAAATATAAAATAGAAGGAAAAGTGATTAGAAATACAAGAAAGATTCATATCCCAAGTTAATTGGGAAAGAGAACTTGCACTTGAATTTAACAACCATAAAGCTCGGATTTTGAGTTTTGACTCTAAGGTCACAAGTGTTGCATGTCGACCGGCCATCCCCGTTCAGCATGAGCACTAACTCGAGTTTGGGTTCAATAGAAGATTTTTTAAGGAGATTTTGTTTAAACTATAAATTCACTTGTGCCCAGGGATGGATCCAGGATTGGACTAATACGCAAAAAAAAAAATTACACATGAAAATCTGTTGGTAAAAAAGAAGAAAAAGAAGAAGAAGAAGAAGAAAAACCTTACAAAAATAAAAAAATTTTGGGCCTTAGGGGGGGGGCTACAGCCCAACCCCCCTGTATCCGTTTCTGGAAATGTGTGATTGAAAAGTTGTGGGACACATGAAAGATATAATTAATATTGATTGTTTCAATTTAACTTATATTAAAATCTGATTTTAATCTATACCAAACATGGCCTTAATGTTAAGGAAATAGAAACCGGAGAGTTAAAGAAAGAAATGAAACTAATCATAATGCCATTATATAACATTTTCAAAATGTGAAAAATTCATTAAAAGTGCAATTTAAAGCATCAAAAGTATTTATTTTATTTTAATTAAATCCCGCGGTAGAGATTTTAATTTCAAAGAAATAGTCAAATTAACGGGTTGCTTGGGCTTATCACCAATTTTTTACTCCCTAGAGGTTGTTACAAGGACATGTTACTCGTATATGTATAAGGCTATAGCGAAGGATGGTCAATGAAAATTAAGGAATATGACAAGAGAATAGAGATTTCATGCCTTTCTCATGTCATTTTTTGACCATTTATTATAGTTTAATTAGGTTGACCTATCAAAACTAGACCATTAAAGGCATCTTCAATACTAACATGGATTGCTTTATATAAATTACTGCATGAGGAAAATGAACAATGAAAAAACATAAATAAATAAATAAATTCTATTTNTTGGGCTTATCACCAATTTTTTACTCCCTAGAGGTTGTTACAAGGACATGTTACTCGTATATGTATAAGGCTATAGCGAAGGATGGTCAATGAAAATTAAGGAATATGACAAGAGAATAGAGATTTCATGCCTTTCTCATGTCATTTTTTGACCATTTATTATAGTTTAATTAGGTTGACCTATCAAAACTAGACCATTAAAGGCATCTTCAATACTAACATGGATTGCTTTATATAAATTACTGCATGAGGAAAATGAACAATGAAAAAACATAAATAAATAAATAAATTCTATTTAATTGCCTTCATCTATAGAATACTAGATACAGAAACTTTATAGGTAGATAAGCGATACATGTACCGAAGTATTGAGTTATAGATAGAACTCGTCGGAAACCAATTTTACACTTTACTATCTATTCATTTTTTATCAGTGCCATGGACTGCAATTCATGAAATGTTCAAATATATGAAAAAAAAAAAAAAAA
>CAIGRO010143171.1:0-11757 GCA_903798355.1 Fraxinus baroniana | reverse complement strand
TTTTTTTTTTTTTTTTTTTTAATGGGTTAGGAGACGTGTCTTTCGTGTACAATTGTGTTTAACCGTGCACGTCTCTATTATATAGCTGTATTTAGTTTTGGAAATTTTCTTTTATGTGCAAACAAATCATTTTCAAAGTGCTTTCAGTCAATGTAGTCCTTATTTAGCACAAGTTCAATCTGGGTAGTTAATTCCTTGTATATTGCGCTTCTTTACCCATCACTATAAAACGTATGCATCAGTGATGAGTTTCATTTCGTGAGTAAAAATATTGGTCAAATTCATTATTCTTGTAATCTCAGCATTACTATTACAAGAAATAGTATTTTATATTAAAATATGCTCATCGAAATTCCATAAACTCGACAATCTATATATTCAATGCTTCCCATGGATGCTTGAAATGCACGGCCCCTGGGAGAAACCAATGAAAAAAAATAGTAGAAGCTCGAACTGACCCAAGATCGATACATTCGAGTATCGAACTTTTCCTAAGACAGATGTCAAACTATAGTTCCATGTGCATATTGTTGTTTGGAAAAGCTTACACTTGCTCATTAATTATTTTCTCTCACTCAAACTCGAGATATATTGGGCGAGTTTTTGATACGCATCTAAAATTAGTTCTTTAGTTTCACTAAATCGTCTTTACTATAGATTTTCCTCTCATGGTTTGATGAAATGTAAAATAAATGTTCTAGATTGATAGAAGGAAGTGGTGGGAGAAAGTGAAATTCAATTCAGCAAATGAAAAACATGAATGTACAGAAAGGTGGAGTAGCTTATTTATACACAGTGGCAACTAACTTAACAAAATGAAAGAAGTTGAAATGACATAAATAACCTCATGCTATATTACACTTTAACACTCCCCCTCAAGATGGAACGTGTATATTCAACATTCCCATCTTGCTAAGTAATGGAATAAACATGGTTCCACCTAATGGCTTGGTTAATAAATTTGCTTAACTGATCCTAGGAAGCCATATGCAGTATTTTTACCTCCTTTGTCTGAACATTATCCCTCACTAGGTGGCAGTCAATTTCTATGTGCATTGTTCTTTCATGAAAAACTGGGTTGCTAGCTATGTGTATAGCTAATTGGTTGTCACAAAACAGTAAGGCAGGTTTGGTATGCACAATGCTCAGGTCACTTCGCATATTCTTCAACCAAGTAAACTCACATACTGCAGCTGCCATGGACCTATATTTTGCTTTAGCAGAGGACATTGACACTGTATGTTGCTTCTTAGACCTCCATGATACTAGTGAGTCTCCTAGGAATATGCAATAACCTGTGATGGACCTTCTTATGTATGAACAAGCTGCCCAATACACATCACAATAACCTTCCCGGTGTGTTTTTCAAATATCGCTTCACATGATAAGCTACCTTTAGATGAGGCTGCTTTGGTGACTCGAGAAAATGGTTCAACACTTGAACTACATATGATAAGTCTGGCCTGGTTATTGTTAGGTACAAAATTCTTCCACAAGTCTTCTGTAAATACTTGGATCTACAATAGCTTCACCTTCATCCTTTCTCAACTTCAAGTTGTGTGGTAAAAGGGCTGTTTGCTGGTCTTGCTCCAAGGTAGCATGCATCTGTCAAAACATCTAATATATACTTCCTTTAACAAATGGATATTCCAGTTGAATTTCTTGCTACTTCATGACCTAAGAAGTATTTCAGGATTCTCAAATCTTTCAACTTGAACCGTTCCTCCAATGATTATATCATCCACATATATGAGAAGTATAGTGAATGAGCAGCCATCTTATTTGCTAAACAAAGAATAATCAGACTTTATTGCTTAAAACCTTGTGAAAGGATGTATGAAGTAAGCTTCATGTTCCATTGTCTCGAATCTTGTTTCAGTCTAGAAATGGACTTGTTTAACTTGCAAACCAGTTATTCACCTTGCTCCTCTTGCTAATCATAACTTGGAGGCATAAGCATATAAATATCCTCATCCAATTCAGCATGGAGGAATGCATTATTAATGTCCTATTGGTGAAGATGCCATTGTTTGGTTGCTGCAACTGCCAAGAGTGTTTTGACAGTAACTAATTTTGCAACAGGGGAAAACGTTTCCTCATAATATAGTCCAGCTTGTTGAGTGAATCCCTTAGCTACCAAGCGAGCCTTCTTTTTTTATTCTGTTCCATCTGAGTTGAACTTGAATTTGAAGACCCATTTACAAGCTACTGGAGTCTTATGATCAGGTAACTTAGTGACATTCCAAGTGTTGTTGGAAACCAGTGCATGATACTCAGCATCCATAGCTTTAACCCAATCACGATGCTTTGATGCCTCAGTGAAAGTTCTTGGCTCATAAACAGTCAATAAGGCTAAGGAGTAACTCCTTTGAGCATAAGATAGTAGACCATAACCCAAGTATGTCCATGTCATTCTGCTATAGTCATCAACAATAGTTAGGAAATATTTGGCACCATCTAAGGAAGGGACCGAATATGGTCCCCAAATGTCACAATGAATAATTTCAAACACTTGTGAGCTTTAGTATCACTATTAGGAAAAGGCAATCTATATTGTTTGGCTAAGGGGCAGATAATGCAATGTAATTCCTTGTTGATAGTAATATTAGGAATAGATTTATGCAATAGAGACAGTTTGGAAATGGACAAATGTCCTAATCGACACTGCCAAACATCAATATCCATCTTGACATTAGTACTGTCAATGGTATTAAAAACAGGATTAGATTTATTACATTAAAAAGGGAAACTAGGACTAAAGACAACATTAGGAGGAACAACAAAGTTTCTGATGTTGAAGATATCAGGACCTGGTTTGAGGTGATGATAGTGGTGTGAAGTCTGATCATTGAGTTGAAGGTGAGACTGTTGGAAATGATATAGTACATGCTCAAGTTTGCCTACCCCATTCGTCTTCCATGTTGAAAGATCCTGGATAAAGCAAGAATCATGGAAAAACATCAAATAACAATTATGTTGAAGTGTCAACTTGTTAACAGATATCAAGTTGAATTTAAAAGATGGTATAACAATCACATTGGTCAGGAGTAAAGTAGGGAACAACTTCACTATCCTAATGTGAGTAACAGCAACATTAACACCATTAGGTAGCTTTACAGAAGCACCAACAACAGAGTAACAATAGCTAAATGCTCAACAGAATATGCCATGTGTTCAGAAGCTCCAGTATCTATGATCCATTTATCTGCTATTGTGGAAGCATTAGCAGCATTGAACTGAATGTGATTACCTGAGAATGCAAATGAATCAATATTTGGAGATGACGAGGAAACCACCTGCTGAGGCTGTTGGCTACAGGTCGAGAGTTGGCTTTGCAATTGAGGTATTAACATAGACAAGATCTGCTAGCATTGATTTGGAGTGATTGTAAGGTGTGACAGAGAATTCAATATCCCTATGGTATCATCATGAGATGTTTGGCCATGATGTGCTTGTCCAACAACATTAACTACCAGATGTTTTCCTTTGCCAAGCTTGTGATTAGGAGGATAACCTATCAACTTATAACATTTACGTTTGAGATGCCCTAGCATACCATAATAACTACATATAGGCCTCTCTGTCATCTCAGAAGGATTAATTGAATTAAGCCTATGATTAAAAGATATCTGCACAACTTTTCCAGCCAAACCTGCTGCATCGTGTGTTCTTTGTCTATTAGCAACCACCTCATTTTGCCTTTTATCTTGTAAAACAAGTGCAAATACCTTATTCAATGAAGGTAATGGATCCATCAGTAGAATCTGACCTCTGACACCAGCAAAGTGTTCATCTAACCCTATTAGGAACTGCATGATCTAATCTTCGCATTTGTAATCAGTGTTATCAACACCAGGTCTATAATTCTCTAATTCCTCCTAAAGTCCTTTCAGCTTATTGAAATAGGAGTTAACCAAATTGTTTGCTTGAGTGATCGAAGCAATTTGTTTCTTCAATTCATAAATCCGAGGACCATTCTTCTCGCTTATTGATCTCGAACTTCAATCCATATATCTCTTGCCGAATCCTTGTGCATCACACTTGGATAAAGTTCATTTGGAATGGAATTTATAATCCAAGAGGAAACCACATGATTGAACCTCCTCCAAGTACTGTAAAGAAAATCATCACGAGACGGTTTTGTAATAGATCTATCAACAAAACCTTCCTTATTTTTAACACAAAGTGCCGTGGTTGGTGCTCGACTCCATGTCACATAGTTTTCCTCAATAAGCGTGACTAAAATAAGCTGCAAATCAGTGTTATCTCCATAATGAAGATAATAGGGACTGCTTGGATAACTCATCAGTCAATTAACCAGAGAAACCATATCTCCTAGAGTCGCATCTTCAACTGATGACTTGATGAATGAATTAGCACGATCAAACTGACTTTGAACCTCTGCCTGAACACTAGAGTCTTTTACCATCGCAGAGAAGCTCTATTGCTCTAATACCATTTTGAAATGTAAAAGAAATGTTCTACATTGATAGAAGGAAATGGCGGGAGAAAGTGAAATTCAATTCAACAAATAAAAAACGTGAATGTACAGAGAGGTGGAACAACTTTTTTTTTCTACACAGTGGCAACTAACTTAACAGAATGAAAGAAGTTGAAATGACATAAATAACCTCATGCTATATTATACTTCAACATGTCTTATCACTGGTGTAAATTTAAATACACTGTAGGCAACAATCCATCAATTTTCTTCTTCATTGTTGATTATAGTTTTCAGGATTCAAGACATGTTAATCTTTATCGGGGGCTTCTTAGCTCCATGCACATGAAGAGGGTAGCGATAGGAATGTCAAAATGCCATACACTCGTTCAGTCGTGTGTCTTCCCTATGGATTGGACCTTTGTTCGGTCAAAAGATCAGGATAGGGTTAGAGAATTACTGAACCCCAATTATTACTTTTTATTATATATTTATATTAAAATATTAAGATAATAATAAAATAAATAAATATTAAGTAAATAATATGAGGTGGATATGGTTCGATTCGGTTCAGATGATTTTGAGTTATTTTCAAACCAATTTATTTAAAATTGTTTGAAAAAATTTCAAACCAAACAAAAACATTTTTTTTCCAACCCAACCCAAACTATTTTTTGCTATTTTATTTAATTTGGTTTCAAAACCACAATTTTAGCAATATAAATGTCATCTTTCAAATAAGTGAAAAAAATAAATATATTAGTGCTAAATCTCAATATAACACTTAAATTGAATTGAACTTTCTAGATATGAACGTTATAATACAAATTTATTTATCTCGATACAAGTTTCTGGTGATCTTGATTTTTGTTGGGGTAGCATGACCAACAGATCCTAGCTCCACTCATGTTCGTGTTTAAGACTTCTACACACATGGACAAATCGTTACATGCATGTGGTATTCTTCATTGGTGGGAGAGGCAATCGCAAGCAATTTGACGATCAAGTAAGTCATCTATAAAGGCATATTTGTGTATGGGATGAATAGAAGATGTGAGCCACAAGAATGTGTATTAATACTCGGTTCGAGAGAGAATACCAAGTTAAGTTACAAAACATGTAAATGACTCTTAAGTGTGAAGTTTATATTAGAGAAGAAGAGGTGGTTATCGTTGCATGAATGACATGTGGCCTCATCTTGGGTCTAACATGTCACCATCATTGGCATCACCTATGCAATTCTATGGTTCTAAAAAATGGCCACCATATAGCCTACTTCTAATATCTAAAAAGTAGACTAACAAATTGATTGAGAGGTTTATGATATAGAGTTATCAAATCAATTAATCAATAGTACAAAAAATCTCTTTGATATTATGAAGCTATGATGACACCTCGCAAATCATAACTTATCACTTCGAATATGCTGCAGCAGTTCGTGGCACATCGTCTCGATCATGGAAGTTTGACCTCGACTGAGGTGAATGTATCATTGCATCGTCCTATTTTTGATGGCCTCAGTTAGGCTAGGTAGGCAAGTGATATGGAATGTGAATCTTATATGGTTAGTGATGGAGCCTCGTAGGATGAGGCGTAACAATAATCTCCCAAATCCATGCATGAATTCTCATATATAAGATATGAACTTTGATAGGGAAGTAGATAATGTGTAGTGAGAGAGGGCTTACGAATTACCTCTGAAGTTCAACTCAGTCGAGGTAAAGCAGTGATCGCTGTTGAAGGAGTGAACATGTTATGGTATGCAATTTCATGCTATTGTGGATGCATGGAGTGTGCTACAGTGGTACTCATTGTGAGGCGGCACCGAGCGGAGTGAATAATTCCTTATTGTAACGAGGCACATCAAATTAGTCTCCCAAGTTCATGTGTGCTCATTTATGTGATGTATGGACTTGGATTATTGATGAGGCCTTATGTTGAGGTAATTAGTGATGAGGTGTTTTCATTTGAGTTGATGGAGGCAAGTTTGAGAGTGAAGTCCTAACTTTGGATAAGGCCTTGCATGGTAGAAGTGTTGATATTGAAGTGAAATCCCATTTTGGGGATGAGACCCCTACACTTGGAGAAATTATAATTACTAGAGTCCCATATTCCAGGGATGAAGCCTTTCATTTAGAAGAGGCATTTGTTACAGAAACGAATTCCCATATTTCAAGGCGAGGCCTTTGACAATAAATAAAACGTTACCGCATAGGCAAATGATGCCTCTAGTGTCAAAAGACATTAATAAGATGCGTGTCAATGATTTGAGATTTGCATGTTTTCAAGAAAAGTCAGCTCAAGTGTCATCTCTTCTAAGACATGGACATCCTAGATCATTAAGTGTAATGGTGACCTACAATTGTACGTATTATGAGGCCATGAGTTCATATGTACATTTCAGTCATACGGCTTTATTTGAGCCCTCTATTCAATTTTCAAAATGGTACATTTTCATTCAATGGCTCAGATGTGCTCGATTTTGGTACGATCCAACGGCTAATGTAGATTGCCTCTACTTATGAAAAGGGGCGATTTTTTCTTTTTTAAGTTTTTTACTATGCAAAAATTATAAACCTTAAGCATTATAAAATGTAAGAGAATTTTGGTGAATATGTTGAATTTTCCCGTGCATTTGCCAGTGGGGACGGACCAAGCGCAAAAGTTCAGCCATGGCGAACGTTGACTATTGACCATCGACAATCAAGAATAGTAAGAGCAATGTCGTTTATTAATATTTAATTAAATAACATTAAAAATTATTCAAGTAAACGCACTTATCGTGCTCTATCTGACGAATCAAAAGCATATCTTACCATTCTATCTAAAACACATGAATAACGTGCAAGAGCTTCCCGCTCTCACAAAAGAATCAAAAGCTACGGATCTAAGTGCAATTTCCTCCAGGCATCATTAAATATACAACTTTCCTACATTAAAAGCGCGAAAAAAAAAGGATGAGAAGACCACAAAGAGTTAGTATCTTGGATATAGTTACTTGGTTGATGGAACCGGGCTACTTAAGCTTTTAATTTATGGTTGACTTAGATACTTCTCGTTATAACCAGTCCTTTAAGATATAAGACATTTTTGCTTTTGTAACTTGACCATTTCTCGGACTGCTGCTGGCAACTCGTGTTTGCAAGGGGGCGGAAATGAAAGGGGTACATTTTTCCCACGTCAACTACATGCCAGACATCAGGTTGAGAAGCTATATAGCTAATATTCTGATTTAAGTAATCCATTAACACAAGTTGAACTGGAAAAGAAGTCAAATGAAGATGATTTTACAGTTCCCATCTCCATTCATTCTAGGTCAAGTCAAGACCCTAGTGAATATTTTAATGATGTTGAAGGGAAAAACGCACTCCCACCAAATGTATTAATCTCGTTCCATGCTGCTACTATAACATTAGCAATTACCATATAAATTAACGATCCAAGGGGGGATAAAACTCAATTTACAATTCAAAGAAATTACCTTATTGGTGGCAGCTGAAGAGGAAGATGCGGTGATCTCAACTCAGGATCACTCCTTGTTAAGGATTCAAGTGCTTTAAAACTAGAACCCTCCTTCCCAACAGCTAATCCATAATCATATAAAAAGGGCCTACCTCTCTCAGCCCAAAACAAATGAGCCAAAACTTAAAAAAAAATAATAAGAAAAGGCTGACTAGTGACCAGCTCTTCTTCCTTCCAGTCTTCTCCGTTCTTCTCTATTTTCATTTTTCTCCAGTCAGTAGCACTAGGCCGAATTGAAGGCTCTGACGGACCTAACACAGGCGGCCGCACCCCCTCGCCAGGTGTTAGGTCCGCCCTTAGCTGCTAGGGATTCCAATAGTTTGTAACATTCAAAATTGCTTTTGGTAAAGTTATTTTTTCACTTTCGAGCATCTTCTCCATCCTTTTCTTCTTTTATTCCATTTTTAAGCCAAAATCTAAAAAATTTTAGGAACTCTGACGAGAACTCCAGTAAGAGCACGGTTAGGGAAGAGAATTTAGATATAGTTCCATCAACCTTTAGGATCCTTATTACTTTAACTTCTATTAAGATTTTAACTATGATGAGGTTAAGAAGAACCTATAAAAGAGGCCTGATGGCCAGATACTTCAATTAAGTAGAGGGCATCTGATGTGGTCTTGACCATAACCTATGATAAACTCAAGAAATTTAGAGAGTTGTATAAGATCTCAAACTCTGTAGAGATCTTAGTCCTCGAGCCCTATGAGAGAGCCTACTATCCAAGGCTCAGTTGTGTGGCTGTCAATGAGGCCATACTTAAAGGACAACTATCTTTTACCCATTTACCTATTTTTTTTGTTTAGTTCTCCAATCCTATAGCCTAGCTTTGACCTAATTGAACCCTAATGCTTGGAGCCAAATGGTTAGGTTGTGGATGCTCTGGCACTAGACATCTCTTAGCAAGGATATGTCCTTTAGTGTCTTTCATACCATTTAGTAGGTTCATATCTCTAAGGATAGAGATGCCTTTAGAAATGGTACTATCTAACCGTATGGGAATTTTCCTTTTGTGATGGGGTTGCTGAGCTCGATAAAAGGATGAAAAGAGTCATATGGACTTTAGGCAATTTGAAGGAAATATCTGATTCTGCGCCTATCGACAGTCGAATTTAAATTCTCGTGCTCCAAAACAGTTATTGACAACTCTGGAGATATAAATTTGATTTTGTTCCAATGCTTGAGCCGGATTTATACTATCTCATATACCATCTCTGACTTTCCTACCACATATTCCACATATAGAGACCTGTTGTTATCGAAGTCTCACCTCTGATCTCTTAGTCACTTTTTGTACGTATCATTTTTATCTTCTTTGCATGCTTCCTTCTTCATTGTGAGATCTTCGAGGCAGATTGAACATCATTCTTTTCGTTTACCGTCACTTCTTCCCTAATTATTTGATGGATCGGAAAGGTACTTATCATTCAATCATCTCGGTTAACATTATACTTTTTTCCACTTTGTGCTGACCCTTGCTTTCTTTAGTAGGAAATTTTGATAAGAAAGTCTTTCGACCTAATATGTCTTCAATTCGTCGAAGTTTCATGATGTCCAAGGAGCTTAAGACTTCAACATCTACTTACAAGCAACAAAGAGATCAATTAGAGAGGGCGAACAATGGGCTACCAAAAGTTAAGGTCCCTAATGAGGTAGAGCAGTCCCTGTTCAAGGAAAAGAGGAAAATTGAGGTTGTTGGGAGCCTCTTTCTCTTGACTACCGTAGCGATCAAGCCACCTCATCAAAAATTCCTTATGGGAATGCTAATGCTATATCTTCTCTAACCCCTCCGAAGGTTCCTTCTATAGTGCTTCCAACCATTGCATCAATCTCGGATGACCTGAAAAGCCTTCGACAGTCAAGGTAAAAGAAGCATGCTACCGACATAAATGATAAGAAATGTTGGATGAATGACATGTATGTTCGTAGACGTCACCTCTATATCAAGAGACTTCTACTGCAGAGATGTTAAATCAATCAATCATATAGAAGATCTCGTACAGAGGATCTCTTCAATTAGGCGAAGCTGTGATGATACCATGTGAATAAAAGGCTCATTGATTAGAAAATAAACTGCAAGAGGTTGTTGCACCTCGGCTCAGTCATTGAGGTCGGCCTCTACATCTACCTCGACTGAGGTAAAGGCATCATTTAGACTTCCTTTTATTGATAATATTAGTCAGGACAGGTAGGCAAGTGATGTGGAATGTGGATCTTAGGGCTCGGTTCGACCATAATACCCACGAGCTCGGCTCGTTAGCTCTTTTATAACATACTCGAGCTTGCCCCTTAATCTCTTGACTCATGGGCTGAGTCAAACTTTAGCTCGCGAGCTCGTTAAATTTCTCTTTTTAGCCCCTGTTTGGTATACAATAAAATTTTCATTTTCATTTTTCTACTCATTTTCAACCACACAGTCTTTAATAAAATAATATTTTTTATCATATCAATAACTTTTCTTCTCAACCATACATTCTTCATCAATCTACTGTTTCAGAATACATTCTTCCAAAATAATGTGGCTCAAACATATCTTTAATAGATAAATCATTCTCCTTTATCCGGGTATGGGACCGACTATTTAAATTTCTAGTAGGCGAAGTTAAAAATTATATACGAGAAACTTATTACGTGTACAGTTTTTTTAAAAAAATAAAACAATATTATAAAATAAAAAAGTTCGATTAATATGATTAAATTAAATATCACTTTACTACATGCAATTTCGGCATATTTACCTTGCAGTCGAAAATGAGTGTCTTTCCAATCATTCACGCACATTAATGTCTCCAAAATATCTTCTTTCAGTCGACTCTTGAACTTGAACAAAAACCCTCTTATCTGCACTAAAAGTAGACTCCGAAACTGTAGTACTAATCAAAAGTGTTAGTAGGTCTTTTCCAATCGCAAAAACCAATAGCTATCGTCGTTCATACTTTTGCTAAAATCCAATTCTTCTTGTGAACTTTTTTTAAAATTATTTTGTTATTAGACATATTATGATTAAAGTAATTAATTAATTTAGCAGGCATTGCATTAGGACTAACGACCATACTACTACTAGAGGAACCTATTGCATTTGCATCGTATATATACGTGTTAATGCTTTCGAATAAAATTAATATTTTAGCGTCATCTTCTTCAATATCAGCGAGAGGAGTAGGAGCATAGAGTTCCGACTAATACTTACACACATTTGTTCTACATATAATTCATACATTTCACATAAAGTTTGTTCTAAATTTCTATAAGTGACAGGTGCATTAAAAGTTAAAGCTCTTGAAATCTGATCAATTATATATTAGTACCTGATAAATTGTATCGAGTGTCCATGATGCATGCTAAAGGAAATAATATTAGGCAAGTCTTCCCAATATTTTCTAAACTTTAATTCCATGCAATATATAATTGCACTAAAATTGTGGTCATTTTTGTATTTATGAAAAGTCCTTACAATTATATAAAGATGTTCAAACATCATACAGATAGTGGGCTAATTGGCGCAAAAAGTCCATACCTTTCTTTTATGATGCAGAGCGTCCCTACTTTTCACATTTTTGGTGCAGAACGTCATTTTTCCCAATTTTTGACCATTTTACACTCCAATTTAAATAAAAGAAAAGAAAAATAAAGAATAAATTACAATCTTACTTCTAAACTTTTATAAAAATGCAAATGAGTTCAAAACTTATAAAAATATTAAAAAGAAAAAAAAACTATCGGGAGCTCCTAGCCGCCAGTTTTGGACCTACTTTCCACCTCATTCCGGCCACCAAAACCGTCGGTTATCACTACC
>CAIGRO010143153.1:0-13765 GCA_903798355.1 Fraxinus baroniana | reverse complement strand
AGAAAATAAAAAAAAAAAACCCGGCCCAAGTGGCTTAGCCGAGCCGAGCCGTGGCTCAGCCTCGGCTTGTGAACAGTAACCAAGAACCTGCTCTTTTATATATATATAGTTATAGAAGTAAAGATGAAACATTTTATGTTTTTAAGGATTGGAAAACTCAAATTGAAAATTAAACAGATCATAAAATAAAAATTTTAAGGATTGACAATTGTTTGAAATTTTGCAATCGTAAATTCAATAATTTTTGTAATGAGCATAATATTGTGAGGCATAAAACTATCACATATACTCCTCAACAAAATGGAATATCTAAAAGAATGAATATGAGTCTATTAAATAAAGTTAGATGTATGATTTTGAGTTCTGGTTTACCTAAATTGTTTTGGGATAAAGCTGTTAAAATTGCTTCATATCTTGTTAATAAAAGTCCTACCAAAGCTTTAAATTTTAAAGTACATGAAGTTGTTTGGTCTAATAGTTCTGTGAATTCACTTAAAAGTGTTTGGTTGTACTGCGTATGCTCATCAAAATATTGAAAAATTAGAACCTAGATCACTTAAATGTGTTTTCTTGGGTTATGATGAACATGTTAAAGGCTACAAACTATGGGTAAAATGTGAAAATGGGTATATAGTCAATGTTAGAAAATATGTTATTTTCAATGAATCTTTAATGCCATGTTTAGCAGGAAAAGAAAATGTATTGACTGATAAAGATGTTTAAATAGAGGTGGAGCCTTCTCAGATTGAGCAAGACACTCATGTACCTGTAGTAGATGAAACTGGTCTTGAACCTGAAACTGAAAATGATCAAGAAGTTGATCAATCTGATCCTACTACTCAACCATTTGAAGAGTATCAACTCATAAGAGGTAGGGAGAAGAGGCAGATCAGACCTTCTACTAGATTTGACAGTGATGATTTTGTTTTCTATCTCACTTATCAAGATTAATTTGAAAATGAACCAAACTCCTATGATGATGCCATTAAGTGTAAAGAAAGTAAAAATTGGATAGCAGCCATGTCTTCACTTTTTAAAAACAGAACTTGGGAACTTGGTAAAGGACCTAAAGGGTAGAAACTGATTGACTGTAAGTGAATCTATAAAGTAAAACAAGGAGAATGAGATAGTAAAAATATTATATATAAAGCTAGACTTGTTGCAAAATGTTTTAGATTTTACTCAAAAAGAAGGTGTTGATTACATTGAGATTTTTTTTCCTGTTGTGAAATATACTAATGTTAGATGCTTGCTTGCACTTGTTGCACAATTTAAATGGGAACTTGATTAATTAGATGTTAAAACTGCTTTACTGTATGGTGACCTAGATGAAATAATTTACATGAGGCAGCCTGTTAGTTTTGAAATATGAGATCCTGATAATATTGTTTGTCTATTCAAAAAAACCTTTTATGATTTAAAACAAGCTTCTAGACAATAGTACAAAAGATTTGATACATTTATTATAAAACTTGATTTTAAAAGGAGTCAATATGACATATGTATATACTGTAAAGGTAATTGAGGTAAAACTTTCATGTATCTAGTTTTGTATGTGGATGATATGCCACTTGCCAGTTGTGATAAGTCTAAAATTGATAATATAAAAGTGAAATTGAATTCTGAATTTAAAATGAAAGATCTTGGTTCTGCTTAAAAGATATTAGGCATGCAAATCTGGAAAAATAAAGAAAAAAGCTTGCTAAATTTGAATCACCATGATTATGTGGTTAAAGTTTTGAAAACAATTTAACATGCAAGATTGTATACCTGTAACATTACCTCTTGCTAATCATTTTAAGCTATCTTTAGAATATTGTCATAAATTTGAAGATAAATATTCTAGAATGTCTAAAGTTCATTATGCAAATGCTATTGGTTATATCATGTATTTGATGATTTGTACTAGACTCGATCTTGCATTTAGTATTAGCATATTAAGCAGATTTATGAGTAACCACGAGGAAGAACATTGGAATGCTTTAAAATAGTTATTAAGATATCTTAAAGGTACACCTAAATTAGGTTTAATATTTAAATGAAGTAAAGATGGTGTAAATTTAAAGGGATATACAGATTCAGATTATGCTGGAGATAGAGATAATATGAGATCAACTTCATCCTACTTTTATACCTTATGTGGTACATCTGTTAGTTGGAAATCACAACTTCAAATAGTTATTGCTCTATCTTCTACAGAAGCATAATATATTGCTGCTATTGATGCTGTAAAAGAGAGAATGTGGTTAAATGGTTTATTGTCTGAACTTGACTTTGTTGATAATCATGCTATACTGTTATCCGATAATCAAAGTGTTATTCATCTTAGCAAAAATCATATGTTTCATGATTGAACAAAGTATATTGATGTTAAATATCATTTTATAAGAGATGTTATTTCAAAAGAAATTCTTAGAATTCATAAAGTTGCAACACAGCCTAATCCATTTTATATGGGTACAAAAGTGTTTCCTTTGAATAAATTTGTAAATTGTTTGAAACTTATATGTGATGATTTTTTATAATACATGTACAGGTACTTAGAGCAAATGAAAAGTGAGATTGTGATTATGCTCTTGGCTGCACTATATTCCCAAATTCTAGTAACAAGGTAGAGAATGTAAAATTCGAACCATGGTCCGAATTGGTGCTTTCGAAACTGTGTTGAAGCCGTGTTTCTGGATATTACAACTTTATTAATAATGCACATTTAACTGAATTGAGACACATGGTTACATCTTGGTCGTTGGTTTTGCTTCTAGATAATTCTATTATTTGTGACGTTTCACTTGGCACGTGGTTTTGAAAGTTTTCATTCTTTGGCTGTGGTTTAAAGAAAGTTCTCTCATCTAGGGGTTCTCTATTCTGTTTTTCTTTTTCTCAAATTGCTGATTGGAGATTTTCGATCTGTTATCTTTATCCTCCATTTAGTGATATTGTGAGTGAATATATGTAAGGGAGTTTGATTTCTCTTGAGTCACGATTTCAGTGGGTTTGTGAAGATTCTTGGTGATTCTTTGTCGATCGATCGTTGCATCTTTGAGAGATAAGTGTTCTTGTACTATTTCAGTGTATTAACTGAACATTTGTAACATTCGTTGCCATTTTGGTCTATATAGTGGAATCAAGCATAAATCCAATTTATTGTATGCTCAACGTTAATATTGTGTGTCTTGGCCTTACAAAAATTGATGGTCAGCATGTTTGGAGGTATAACCATATGATTTGCAAGGATTTGTACCTTGTGACAGCATGGTTATAAGAGGTTGCCCATATTTAATTTCATAATCTAAGTAGATTTCAACGTGGCAGAAAACTGAGGGCATTAATTGAACCTAGTTCTTGGACCACAAATAAAGATTTGTATTTGAAAACACGTAGTTTGACCCTAACAATACATAGAGGGGAGTGAATAGGTATTTTATGCGGAATTAAAAATATTAATTAATAGGCAACAAGTCGTCAATTAATTATCTCTAGATAGTTAATCATGCAAGTCATTTTTACCTATATTTAAATACCACATATCATACAATTCAGAAATAAAGCAGTAAAGAACAACAGTATGATCACGGAGAAACTCAACTGGAAAAACTCTAAGCACTTTGCCAGATAATCCGCTATAAAAGATTTTAACGACTTACAGTCTATCGGCGAGAACTCAGCGACGGTCGAACAACAGTCTGTCCCTTGAGCGAAGGCCTGGCGACAGTACAGCGATGATGTTTCTGTTTTTGTAGCTTGAGTCAAACCTTGATGACAGTCTAGCGAAAATCCGTGTCGTTTTTCTCCTTTTTGCCATTCTCTAACCCTAAACCTAATAACTCTATTTTCAATTATTTGCACATTAATTATAAAACATCTAAAACCTAACAATATCTATCATGAATGGGAGAAGCTTTTGATACCAATAAAAAAAAAGATAAATAAATAAATACTCTGTTCACAAATTTCATGCAATTGCTTGGATTTTGGAGAGAGAGAGAGCACGGTTCCAAAAGATTATTCAAGAATTTCTCAAAAGATTCAAGAGTTCAAAATTATATTTCCTCTTTCTACACTTGAATTATGGGTGATGTGATGCTCGACTAATGTTTAGACGAACGAAGAATCCTATATTTTGAAGTTTTAATATTAAATTCTAAATTTTAACTTTTAATATTTTTTATTTGAATAATTGTTTGGCTTTTAATGTTTTTCAGTTACTTGGCTGACAATTGAATTAATTTGTGATTTTTATTTTGTTCGGGGAGAGATAGTAGAAATTATAGCAAGTAACAATCATTGTAAAATCCAATAAGTAGAGATATATTGCCATGCATTGTATTATCTCATTGAATGTTCTTGTGATTTAATATATTTTCATTTGTTTGTATCCTTCATAAATATATATTAGGATCATATATGACGATAGTTTTAATATTAATTGAGAGAGATTAATAAATAAAATAGGAACGTTGATCGTTAAATTCAAATAAGTGTTGTCAAATTATGGAATTAATATTATTAAAATGGAAGAATATAGGGGAAATTTGAAGTCCTAGTGATTTTTATTAATTCAGTTACATAAATGCTTCTTAGTTAGCCGAAAAGTTTGGTAATTAGTTGGTTATAGGTTTGATATTTTGGTAAAAGTTAGATGGAGCCTAATTAAGTATATAATCCTCGTGGAACGATACTTTACGTACTCTTTGTTACTAGACTACAGTACAAACACTTGTGAAATTTAGCAAAACAATCGACCTCCCTGGTAGTCTTAATCAATTCGAGTTTTTGTTGAGCTAGATTCTCCCAATTTAGACCATTCTTTATTGTGATAATTAAAATTTCATAAGTCTGTCTAATTCATTTATAAACTTTCTCTTAGGTTACGTTATTGGGACTCACTAATCATGATTTTTATCGTATTCACATGTATATTCCAATACATTGATCATTGCATTTTCAATCAATGCATTCAAACACAAATCATATGAACAAATTGTATCAACTTTTCTCACTTCCCTCGCGCCTAAAGCCACTCTTTGACCCAGAATTTTCTCTCCCCCCAACAACGTATCATTTCATTGTAACATTAAATAGAATCGAAACATAAAAGTTCCTCTTTTTAGACCACCTTTTCCCAGTACAAATCTCCTCCGATCATTCTAAAAGACCTCCACAGAAACCAAAATTCTGCTGTTTCATGTTTGAGCCTGAAAATAGGACAAGAAAACTAACTTAAATGGGTTTCCTCCCCTCTTTCACATTGGTTGTTCTTTCATTTGCCTCTTTATCAGCTCTTCAAATTCAAACTCAAGAAATAAAATCGGCCCGGCTTCTCGATCTTCTCATTAGAGATTACACTTTCAAATCATACAACAAATACATTAAGACAGGTGAACTGCGCCAGATCAAGTTACCAGCAAATCTCTCGGGCATAACAGTCGATACGGTGCGATTTCGTTGTGGTAGTCTTCAAAAGTACGGTGCCAAAATTAAGGAATTCCATCTTGGAATTGGTGTAACTGTTCATCCTTGCATTGAAAGAGTTTTGATAGTAAGACAAAATCTTGGATCTAACTGGTCTTCTATATACTATGATAATTATGAGTTATCAGGTTATCGACTTATTTCGCCTGTTTTAGGCCTACTAGCATATAACATTGGTGACAGCATAAAACTTAGTACTCCATCTGAGCTCCAGATTCAGGCTGGGAAAAAACCAATCACTATAGATTTCAGCAATACGACAAGGCTCAATATCACATCAGGGAACATACCCTTATGTGCAAGTTTTGATCGTGATGGAAAAGTGACACTGGCTAATCAAGCATCGCAAAATATTTGTGTTGCCACAAGGTATGGTCATTTTGGATTGGTAGTCGAATCACCATTGATACCATTGAAAAAGACGACTTTAAGCAAGTGGAAGATAACGATTGGAAGCACGATTGGAGCTGCATTAGGGGTGTTTCTTCTGAGTTTGTTGCTAATCGCAATGTTTGTTAATGCGAAGAAGAAGGCAAGAATGGACGAACTTGAAAGGATGGCGTACGAAGAAGAAGTTCTGCAAGTTTCAATGGTGGGGCATATAAGTACTCATACTGCATCTAGCACTCGGACAATGCCCAGAATTGAGCATGATGACGAGCATACATAGAGTTTTTCCTTCTTGAATTATGAAAAATTTCTTGTTTATTTAGTAATTATAATTCTTTGTGTATTATTGATTAGTTGCTTCTTAGAATGCAAAAATTTCTTAAGTTACTTCTTAGAATGCAAAATTGTTCAAATTAATAGCGTAGTTTTGCTGATATGACCATTTTTTGTTGTTCCATTGAGACAGATTGAGTTTTGAGTATTTATTTTTTCCTGGTGAGTTGACTAATCGAACCAATCAAAGCGAAAACTCATTGATTTTGATCGCTTTTTATTGGATTAGACGGTATTTAAAGCATTTCATACATCCTCAATATTCATTATGAGATGTTTCCAAAAATTAAATTTACTTTCTGCATCCATGAAGAACACAATTGTTCAAAATGATAAAAGTTTTGAAATGTTTTAAAATGACTGTAACTTGTATTAGTTTGTTGGCAGCACGATTAGAAAAGCACATCTTGATTAAAGTGAGACAAAATGATGAAGGCCTCTTTGCTTCTAAAACACTCGTACAGTCACCAAAAAATAAAAGTCGCATAATATTTTTTTCAAATTATTTGACATACCATGATTCACCAAGTTTAAAGTATGATTAAGAGGCCTTAAGATGATATTTAGCTGTAATTTTCTTGTTTAGTCTGCTGCCTGTGAAAAGTCATCAATCAGATTATCACATACAGTGTAACTTCTTATTTAAAAAGTCACATAATATTTATTGAACTATGCTTGTTTACAAAAATTGTACATCACATAAACACACTAAACCACACACAAGTAGGTGGGGCCTGCCATTTTTTTTTTTTTGCAATATTTAAGTACACTATGGGGCCAACTGTTTTAGTCTATTCTGGGCAATTTCTGGTGCTTCTTCTTCTATACAAATGGGAAAAGCCATTTAGAGCCTGTTCGGTATGAATTAAAATTCAATTAAAATTGAAAATATAGTCGTTATTGGGTCTCACTCGTCTAATAAAAGTCAACAATAAAGGCTATTTTTTCAATTTTAATCCAATTTTAATCTCTACCGAACACGCCCTTATTTTAGCTTATTTAAAATAGCTTCATTTGCCAAGTTTAAGTTGTGATTATAAGACCCTTTAAGATGATATATAGCTGTATCTTTCATGTTTTATCCAGTTGTCTGTGAAATAAAATTATGCATTAAAAATTTATATAGTATTTAACTCTCTATAAAAAGTCACATCATGTTTATCTTATCTGACATAGTATGCTAGCCCAAGTTTGGCTCAAGAATATCTTGTTATGACTTTAAATTCTCCCCTTAAATTATTCAAGAGCACCGATGTACGCTTGTTGGCTTTGGAGAGCTTTCTTCTTTATAGACACTTCAACGACAACTTATCATATCAGAAAACACGATGATTGTTAGCAATGAAAATTTTTATCATGTGTAAACCCTTCAACATACATTGCTAATTAAACATTTTGTATGAACCGATTCATTTTTTGGGAGTTTGTAATCAAGTTCAGTCATGGTGGCGTTTAGCACAATGTTCAATGAAGGGAATAAATGGCACAATGATGCATTTGTGACCCATTGGGCTAAGAATAATTTGTGGCCCAGTTGCTGAATAATTTGGTTTATTTAGTTGGTACAAAAAACGTGTTTTACAAAATGCTTGAAACCGTGTTACAATTTAACCTGAATTTTTGAACGCCTAGGATGTCGTCGGATTGGTGACTATTGAAAGACTCCTCTTAAGGTCTTCTAGGGTTGAATCAAAACACTTGGCTTCTAGATTTTTCTCCACTCTCTCTCGAGCTACGCCGTTCTCTTCTTCCTTTCGAGAGAAATCAAAATACTCTTTTGATTTCTAGTTTTCTTCACTCATCCTTGTTATCTTGTGTGATTTCATTGACTGTGGGTGTTGGTTCTTGTGTGAACCGTGAATTGTTGTGGAAGAGAGATCTCAATCGTGATTTTAAGGTCGAGACTGAGTGCTGTTCCTTTGTAATCTTACCTTGGGGTTTGATTTGAATACTACTGTGGTTATTCTTGAGGATTGGGGAGCCAAAGTGTCAAACTGAAGAAGTGCAAACTGTAGGTTTTCGGTCATTACAAAAGCTGCGGTTTCTTTGTCCTTTTCTTTCTTTTTACAACTTCTTTAGTGTTAAGTTGTATAGATTTGTGGTTCTTGCATTTTCAGTTTTCGATTGTGTTCGAATCCTGTAGTTTCCTAATTTCTGTTGTATATATATTTTGCAGTTTATTGTTTGTATTCAGTTTTCTATTCATCATTTCAAGACTTGCATTCAGTTCCTTTTTTTCTTGTTTAGCACATATATTTTATATGTTTGAGCTAATCAGTGTGATCTCCTCTCAATATTCAAGATATACAACGTAAAATCAATAACTCAATACTAATATCATCAGTTATCTACCAAATATTGACCCAAACACCCGCTCTCCAACAACTATTCATACCCATGATGTCGTTATGTAGGTGTAAATTTCCACGTATTGTCAAATACGATGAGTGTCTTGGAAAATCAATGGAAAAGAGTGGCAATTTGGCCTATGTATCTAACCCAAAATATTATAGTAGCAATTTTTGACGCAATTATATACAAACTCATCACAATCTATTCCCAAACCTCCTTCACATATGAACTAATGAAGAAACTAGTTAAATTCGAATTTTAACCTAAAACCCAATGTTAAAGCCATATTACCTAGAAATTCATATGCCAATAGTTCTTGAAATTTAAAGCTCCTTCAATACTCCTACGTTTACTCTTGGATGACTTCAACTCACAACACTAGTTTCATCTACTTCAGCTATGGACAAAAGTCACATAAATTCAACAAAGATTCACAAATAGTAGAGGAGTTACGAAGAAAAGATTTTTGCTCCAAAATCGCCCAAATCATTCAAAGAACACAAATACATTAGGAAAAAAAAATTATTAATTTCAAACTTACTTTTAAACCATTTTTCTATTCTCGCATCATTGTTCATTTTTATTTATTTATTTAATAACATACACATAATTTAGCATAGCGTATTACATTGTACCATCACTATCTGGAATAAATTGAATTACATTTGTAACATTCAATCTTCCAATTGCTCGGCTGCCAAAACCACTTGTAAAATTTCTTTATTCGCTTATCATCATAGCTGCCACCACAGCCTCTTGTAAAATATCTTGTTATATTGTCAACGCCACTGCATCACTAGTAACATTCTCAGTTACACCACCGCCATCGTTGCCCTGTTACTGTCATCACTCTTGTAATATTTATTGTAACACCACCATTGCCGCAACTTATTTCCCACAACCATAAACACCTTCCCAACACAAAAATAACACATCTAAAACCAAAAAGTCATTGCCACCTTTCTTGTTTCAAGAGAGACAACCACACCCTTTAAGGTATAGTTCGAGACAGGTGAGTTTGAATCAATACTGAGGTCATACCAGCTAATTCTCACTGCCACTCAGAGATGGAGAAGATGACTTCAAAAGCGGAGCTGGAAAAATTCTTCATCGCCGCAAAAAAGGACCTCCAAAAAATATTTGTTGACAATTTCCCAATGAGTTTACATCTAGTTTCAGATATGAAATCATGTTTCGTTTCGAAAATCAGATCTGATATATTACCCTCATCGGGAGTGCAAAAGGAGGATAGTGGCATCGATAATGGTGGTAAGTGGAGGTGTTGGTGATGGTGGGGTTCAACGGCCATGGATGATGGTGGTAAAGAAGAATCCTAGTAGGACTAAATCCATAAACTATACTCTACCTCTATCTCTCTAAAGATTGTGTTCTAATGATATGCCAATACTTTTCATTTTTGCATTGTGAAGTCAAACTGCATGTTCATTGAGAAACAGAAACTAAAGAAAAAAAAAAGATTAAAATCCAGACTAAAAACTTAATTATTTCTCCATTATGACTAATCGATTCAACATATATATACATCTTCCTGCTATATATACTATAAAATAATATAACTATATAAGCATGAATTTTCAGCTCGCGAATTTAAGCACGCAAGTTTTCCTCCATAAAAAAACAACAAAAAATATGGAAATAAATATTTATATTTATTGATGAAATCAAATTAACTTTATGCAAACTAATTGGCGGCTCGTGTTTCGGGAGGTCCTAAGAACAATGCGGCTTCCTTATCTTGAGCAAGAGCCCCCAAGTCTGGAATTATTGACAGTGACAGTGTCACCATCTCACACTGCACATACCGAATATTTAATCAACTGCTTCAGTCATAATCAACGAAGAATAATATCAATGAGAAGTTATATCCACTCCATACAGTTAGATTTGTCAAACATAATGAGTCGAGTCAATCTACTTAGGCAGAGGCCAGAAATGACCCACAAATTTTGACGAGCCAGCCCAACCATAAAAATGATGCCCTCCTTCGAGTAGTGTCACCAGACAGGCAAGGGGCCAGCCTGACTGAGGTGCAGCCCAACCCGATATTACAACTCTAGATACAAGCATAACTCAAAATAATCGGGCTTCAGGCTTTGTCAAATTGATAGCCATATTATTCCACAACTCACCGATCCTCCATCGATAGAGACACGTAAACCATCTTACCTCACAAGTCATTATGGCATGTTCGGTTTGCTAAGCAAACTTGAACTCCATACGAACACACATTTCAATTGTTTCTTCCTTAATAGTATCTAATCTTATTTAATCTAACATGCCGAAACATGTTCTAAATTTGATTTTTCAGTTGTCTCATACTTTTACCGTAAAAAGTAGAAAGCCAAAATTGAAGATGTAGAGACCCAACATCACTTTCTCAATATAAAATTAGCATGTAAGACCCACCTTTCCTCTTAATTCTTTGTTTTGTTTTGCTAGGATTTTCTCCTGCATTATCAAAGAAAAAGGTTNTCAGTTGTCTCATACTTTTACCGTAAAAAGTAGAAAGCCAAAATTGAAGATGTAGAGACCCAACATCACTTTCTCAATATAAAATTAGCATGTAAGACCCACCTTTCCTCTTAATTCTTTGTTTTGTTTTGCTAGGATTTTCTCCTGCATTATCAAAGAAAAAGGTTAAAAATATTTAACAAGCACTGGAAAAACATTTTTGCACATAAAAATGTGAATTTGTACATGAGAATTCTTGATTTTTGAAGACGTAAATTACCTGTTCTTTCAGCTGATCAATCTTCTCTTTGAACAACAAATTCTGGGCATTTTCAAATAACATTCTTAGTCAAGATTACTGTTCATGTCAGCAGTCTGTTTCAAGGACTGGAAAAAAATGTTATGACATACCTTTCTCTCCCTTATGCTGATTAAACTTTGTTGCAACTGTTCTTCGATTTCTTGTAATGCGTCCATGGAACATGTATCCAAATCATTTCCCAGAAGCTTTCTGTATGAGTCGAAGATTCGAAGTTGCAGAATGTCTCTCAGTCACGTACTTTAAGTTACTTCTAAAAATGTTTTTGTTACAAATATGGTTTGATAATTTACCTTTTTAAGGTGAAAAAAGTGACTTATTTTCAGATCATTCAATACCTTATAGTCAAAATTAATAACCTAAACTAATGCAAACCTGTTTATTTGAAAATCTAGCTACAAGTACGCTTATCGGGTTTAGCCAACATACTATCATTAGTAACCTTTTTATTAGGTGTGCAACATTTAGCAGTTCATAAGGAAAGAATCAGACTAGGAGACAAACCGTTTTGAATCCTCAAGGAGCTCGACCTTCGTCCTCAATTCTACAGTATCGTCTTTCAAATTCTGCCATAGATCCAGTAAACAAAAGATAGATCCAAAGACAAAAGACCATAATTCATTTTAATTAGATTGTTTTACAGAAACAACTTTTGGAACTCAAGAACGTAGGAGTATTTGAAAGATAGACGTACTAGACAGTTAGAAACCATGATCATTAATTTAATCTAATTAGAACAACAAAGATCATGAATTGTAATAATAAAGCAATTCAATAATATAGAATAATGTGAACTGCACAACCAAAAATAAGAATTAATCCGTGTTTGAATGCAATCGAATGTTCTAATTAAAAACATTTGGCTGCAGATATGCAGAATCCATTTATATACCCCAGTGGCATTCATTTTCTTCACAATGCCTTGAATAAAAAAATTTTAATGTTTACAATGATCCTTCCTTTATTATCAGAATAAAAGTGATTATTTTCACATATTCAGATCAGTTTCTCCTGTTCAAGAGCAGGTGCAAACCAGTTCATTTGATTAGTTGAGCAATTGAGTTTATCACTAACATAATCTGATTAATGGAGGCACATCAAGAAGACAGAGAACAAGCTCAGCAGTTGATTGTAGTTTATCAAATCATATAACAGGATAATTGGCCGGACTGAGAAGAATGCTGACCTGAATATTTTCTTCAGTTGGTTTTTGTTCAACAGCTCGGTTCTTGACATTCTTCAAATAGCGTTGTATGGTTTTGTTGACACTAAAAAAACCAACAATGAAGAAATATTCATCCAAATTAAACCATAATCGTGGAGATCATGAAAGTTAAACCTAGAACTTAGTAGATGTTTTGCTATTTAATAGGGTATTGAACCATGTAAAAGCTTAAACTGTTAGACGAAATGTCTATCATTGAAATAAATTCAACACACCCCTCATGTGTAAGCGAGATTTATTATTTCCATGAAAGCCTTACTTGCACAATTTTTAATAAAAGGGGTGGCACAAGACTCGAGTGACCTTTGCTTGCTATGATATCATATTAACTCACTTAATCTAAAAGGTTAAACTTTTCGATAAGATCAAATGTATATGATTTTAATAATATCTTCAACAATTGAAAATGTATATCAATATATGAATGCTTCACAAAGGACAGTAGGGAGAAGGAAACAAAATCACCACAGATGTATAAAGCATGTATGTATAACTTTACTACATTAATCAATATTCAGCTATCATAGTAAATGATATCAAGATAATTTGCATATTGTTACCTAATTTGCATTTTTTGTCCCATCTTGAAAGAGAAGACTTAGCCTACTTTTTTCTCACCCTTAGCACTTTGATTCTACCCTAGTTTTTACGATAAACCTAGACTAATGCATAGGATTAGCCTACTTGTTTCTCCCACTCAGCACTTCGATTCTACAAGTTTTTAAGATAAACCTAAACTAATGTTATACCTCATTGTGCACAAGTATCATTCACCAAAAAAATAAAAATAAAAATTAAATAAATAAATAAAAGAACCATGAACTCTTTCTGTATACCTCTGAGATTATTTATAATCTCACTTAGTATGCACACGTTAGTGAGGATTTGATTCAAGTAAATTGTACTCTTTTCATATATTTCCAAATGTTATGTAGTTTCTGGAAAGTTTGGTGTCCAAATAATTTGTACTCTTTTCAATCTTCCTTTTAGTTATTAGTGCAGTTCTTTTTTTATTGGTCCCTGGACTTGGGCAAGTGTTGAATCACATAGATAATTAGTGTTCTTGTTATCTTTGTCAAGGATGTAGAATAAGATTCTAGAGATTGAATGAGATTCTAGAGATCGTCAAAGATTGCGATCATAATATTTCCTTTGACGTTTATTTCCTTTTACAGTTACTTGTAACCGTATACATAGGGTCT
>CAIGRO010142982.1:0-24722 GCA_903798355.1 Fraxinus baroniana | reverse complement strand
TTTGATGTGATGTGATGAGAAATATGTGGTTGAAAAAGAAGGAAAAGTTATTGATGTGATGGAAAATATTATTTTATTGAAGAATGTGTGGTTGAAAATGAGTAGAAGAATGAGAATGAAAAAAATAATGTGAAACAAACAGGATTACATGTCTACGTGAGTAATCTCATAAATTTTAGGGCATGTTTGGGTCGAATTAAAATCTGATTTTAATTTAAGTTAAAGGTAAACAATCAATATCAATCACATCTTTTATGGTCTCACATCTTTTCAACTACACATTTCAAAAACTTTGATCATAATCCATTAAAAATCTGATTTGAATTCACACCGAACACCCTCTTAATATTTTTTAGATTATGAATAATTAAAACATTAAAATTTATAATTACATTTTAAAATGTCAATCTTATTAAACGGGGTAATTCAAACATGAATAGGTTATGTAATTATTTTTTTTATCATTTAATGTGAGATTTACGGTAAATAAAAGGAGATTTTAATACCTGGTAACTCGCTATAAATTCACGGCAAATCTATAGTAGCAGGTTGTCGAACATGTTGATTTATGGTTTCAAATCCAACCACAGCGTTAAACCCAATTTGGACTGGCTTGTTCGAACCAAGAACCTTGAATTTTTCAGCAAATTCTAGTGTTGCTCCTGGTTTAAAAGGAGAAAACCTTAAAGAAGCTGTCAAAATTCGGTAGTTTAATTCTAGTGTTGCACACTGTGTACGGGTTTATAAATTTTACTTTTGACATCCATTATATTCAAATTATTTTTTTACACACTCATTTTTAACCACACATTCACACAGTAAAATATTATGCACGTAAACCCGAAATTTTTTCTTAATTTTAACCACATATTCTCCTAAAAATCACTATTCTGAACTCCATTTTTACCAAATAATAGTTGTCAAATAATGGTTTAGTAAATACTATGCCATTGTTTGAGCCTCATTTTTCTAAAAATTCATTTTCAATTATACATTTTCCAATAAAATAATTTTATATGTAAATAAAAAAAATTCTTGCTTTTTAACTGTACATTCTCCAAATAATCACTATTCAAAAACACATTTTCCCACAATAAGGCTCAAACAATGGTTAAAATACAGATCTTCTCTAGTGAAAACCAATTGCACAACAAAGGGCTCATTCTTTACAAGTACGTGGTTAAGGATCCGTTTGACATGACTTTTAAGCAGTGTTCTAAAAAATGTAAAGTGCAACGAAGCGTGGAGGTCGAGATAAACATAGGCGAGCTTAGGCAAAACCTAAGCGTTAAAAAGCGTAAAACAACGTTTTCTTATTTTAATATTATTTTAAATTTTTAAATCAGTCTCAAAATTATTTAATATGTAAAGGAAAAAAGCTTTAAAAGGTGTAAATAAGAGTTAAAAAGAGCATGCTAAGCACACTTAGGCGTGGAAAAAATTAAAAAACGAAAAAGCGCGAAGTGAGGTTTTTTGCATTTGCTTCGCACTTAGGCACCGCTTTTTAAAACACTGTTTTTAAGTTTAAGAAGTCAATACGAGTTTTTGATAGTTGATACTCAAATTTTATTTTTGGACTGTTTAACTAATTTTATGAAAATATTTATTTTAGTTAGAAATTTTTTTAGAGGAAATTGGTTTAATNAACACTGTTTTTAAGTTTAAGAAGTCAATACGAGTTTTTGATAGTTGATACTCAAATTTTATTTTTGGACTGTTTAACTAATTTTATGAAAATATTTATTTTAGTTAGAAATTTTTTTAGAGGAAATTGGTTTAATGTGACTTCCTCTAAAAGTATTTTTGAAATATGAAATTCTTTTAAAAACACTTTCGAAATGGAAAGTTCTTTTAGAAAGTTTACAAACAAAAATTAAGATAGTTATTCTATAAAAAACAAAAGCAATGTCAAACAGGCTCTAAGTATTTGACACCTTGCAATCCTTAGTGATAGAGACTCATTTTAGACTCACGACGTTTAACAAATGAATTTGTCGATTAACACAAAATTCTTGATTGAACTCATAAAACAGCTATTGATTTTGAAGAGTTATGGAGCCTAATGAACATATATTGATATACATCTAATGCATATTCTGTTATTGGGGCACCACTTTATTTAGTTCACATCTTTTACCACCGTGTTGCACAATGATGTGTGTTGACCCCTTTTTTTGTAATGGCTACATGGACAACAGATGTCGGACTCACGCAAGTAAATTCTAACACATTTTAATCAAAGATTCAGACTGGAAAGAATGACATTTATAGATGTGAGAAATGCTTTACGACGCGGGACATGAATATTCAAACACCAACAATATGATCGAAGGTGATTGCAAACAAACAATCACAAACAATTCCACCAAAGTTAAAACAAACTTCACTCGAGCAAATAAATAGGGAATGAGCAAGATAGAAGATCTTGTGCGTCTTTGAGTACATATAGTTGCATTATCCTTCAAATGATATAAGTTGTGAACTTTTATAGAGTTCTGGTCAACGTGGTAACCATTGAATAATAACCACGTGGCCCCACCTCCCAGATCGAAGTTAGGGATGACAAAAAAATTCGACAAACCCGATACCCGTGGAGCCCCGCCCTGAACGGGGCAGGGATAATCTGGTTAATCGGGTATTCGGGGCGGGGACGGGTAACGGTAGCCCCGTTTAGTTTTTTTTTAGAATCCAATATTTTAAATGAAAATTTCATGAAATTTCATTAGTTCTAATAGAAAATGGCAACTAAAAATATTTGTCTAAGTTTAATTAATGTGGGCAATAAAAATAAATCATCAAAAACTTTTTAAAAAATTAAACTGGTCAAGGGCCCCGCCCCTAAACGGGTAATGGGGCGGGAAATTGCTTGGCTTGGTGGGGTGGGGCGAGGGAGGTTGCCTCGACCTCGTTGTCATCCCTAATCGAAGCCTCATATCACTCAGTGAATTATGCATTAAATACATTGACAACTGATCAGTCATTCTATACCCTAAGCTGACAATCCTGACATTTATTATTATAAATATTACATCAATCATTCTTGATCGTCGCATATCCTCTGAAGGACAACAAGGGCTTCAGCCTCGGAAAACTTCGTTTTGGAAGTCAATGGTGTGAGAAGTTTTGGCTTCTTCTTTGAGGACTTCGGCCAATGGGGGCTTCGTTCTTAACCTCCTTATTTTGATCAATTGAGTCTTCGTCGACTTGACCAGATTTAACTTACATTTCCAAGTGTACTATGACATGGTCTTCTGACTAGAGTATTAGCAACGAAGTGTAACAATAGTCCCTCAAGTCTAGGCATGACTATTTATGTAATGCATGAACTTCTATTATAAAAAAAATGTTTTGTTGGGGTGGTTTTTACTATACCACAATAGTGCCACTATAAATATTCATATTATAATTAGAATTTAAATGTATTTTACTTGCATAAATAACTTGTCGAGGTTGTTAACCGACGTTATATGCTTTGAAACTTTTGATTTTATGGGAGAAGCTGGGGAACATCGGTAGTTACACTTGATTTGAGGCTGTTGATCCGAAGTGGTTTTACACATCTAAAGTTGTGTCGAAGTCGTGTAGAAGACTAAAGTGATTTGTCTTTGTTATTTGCTGAGGCTGTAGCTCGTTAACTCTAAAGAGGTATATTATTATTGTTGAAATGTAGTGAACAAGAGACGCCCTTGATTATTACATTAAAATGATTACCCGTCTTCTACCTTTTCGAGAAAGAACGATTGCAACATTTCAGCTTTCCATACACGTAACATTCGCTATTTTTAATGTACAATGATTACTGTTGTAGACGTGTTTTATAGGAGGTAGACACATTGGCACGCGCGGCTCAAAATGCTCTAATCTAACTGTAGAATACGAAGAGACATATGCTATGGATGGCTCGGATTGACCCTTTTATAAACGATTGTATGGTTAGGATTTAGATCCAACGGCTGGAATTGATGACCCACGGCTATAAAAGTCGAATCCTTTACTCTTTTTGTTCTTTACTTTGCGGAAAAAAAAAGAAAGATTTTCCACTCCTTCTTTTGCATCAAAAGTTCTTTGAGACATTTTCTTCTGCCGGTGATCTTTCTTACTAGTTCCTTAAGTTTGCGAGTATTCATCCATCTTCACTTCTTTATTTGTTCCTGTTTTTCTTAAAATCATGAGCTCTTCAAACTCTGGTGGGAAAAACCTAGAGTTGTGTGTGGTGGCATCTGAAATGGGAGTGACTATAACGAATACGGTCGACCTAGTTCAAGCTATTAGGGCAAACCAAAGTGCGATGAGCCCTACAGAAAGGTCATTTATGTTATGATGCTAATTGGGGGGCTACTAAAGTTCCGCCAAATGTTACCATTACCGACTTCGTAGAAATTAGGGAGAAATACTGTATCCCTAACACAATCGAACTTCTAGCCCATTCGTCCAGGAGAGAGCCTACTTTCCTGGGCTAGGATGTGTGGCCATTAATGAATACCTTTTTACGGGAGGATTTCGTCTGCCCTTTCATCCATTCTTTAGGGTCATTCTTAAGTCATACCGACTGGCACCTACCCAACTTGTCCCAAATGAATGGGCCCAGCTAGTGGGGACTTATTTTTGTGGAAAGAGACCTCCCTAGGTGAGGACATGTCCCTCCATGTTTTCCAGTCTATCTTCCAACCTAGGGCCTTAGGGAAGGGATACTCAAAAGGTTAGTATTCATCGTGCCCCAAAATAGCCCACTCTTCTTTTGTAATAGGTCTTCCTTCCTCCAAAAAAGGGTGGAATGAGACTTGGTTTTGGGTGAAGGGGATGTGACAAATTTGTAAGGGTGATGGGATCCCTCAACTAACAGTTCCCACTCACTACTTAGAAGCTTGTGAGTGTATCTTTGATTTTTTGTAGGTTACTTGCATTTATCATACTTATGGTAGCCTGACCCCCTCCATTTTGTTGGTTCGATAGATTGCTTCGAACTTTATAAAGTCGAATTGGGCGTGGTAGATGACGTATATCATCGCCGCCTATCTTTACACAAGTTAGAGCGCCTCACATTAAACATGAGATTTTACGAAGAATTTGGCCTAATGGTTTGAAGAGATAGAACTTTGATCAAAATTCCCATTTATTCTTTCATGGAGATAATTTTACTAAAGTTCCTTTGATTGCAGAGAATTTCAAGAAGATAAAATACTCAACACCGAATATGGCGTCGATTTTACCGCAACCTCCACCTCCACCTCCATCTCATCTCAACAAAATGAGGGGTCACAAACCATCCTTTGCTACGGCCAAGCAAGAAGTCTTCTTAAAAACCCTTCAAAAGAAAAATAAAGACTTTGTGCTACGTCCAAGCAAGAAGTCTTCTTAAAAACCTTTCAAAAGAAAAATAAAGACTTTGCTGACAAGGCCTCTAGTGCTGAAGAAGAGGCCAAGAAAGCAGGATCTGAGGCTGAGGCCATCAGGAAGTAATAAGTCGAGGAGTCTATGAAACTCGCCTCTGATTTAGAAGAGATTGAGACTTTGAAGAAGAAGTTTATTTGTCGCAGAGCGAAGTGGCTTCTCTGATTAAGCGAGTGGAGACTTTAGATCAATACCAACAAATTGCTACTATGGTTATGGAGCCCTCAAATAAAGAATGTGTCCTGCTGAAGCAGTAAGAGGAAGGGCTACATTCCAGAGTTGGTGGCCTGATCGAAGAAGTGGAGGCGGCTCGAGGTGAAGCTCAATCTACTAGCGATGAAGCGGTAAAGCATTACGTTGCTATCTTTCACCTAACAGAAGAGTGCGAGTGTTTCGTTAAGTATTGGCGGAGGTTCGCTTACACCGAAGTAGTGGAATGGATTGAGGTTCATTCTCAATCTATCGACAATCCGAGTTAAGGTCGAACTTGTAGGAAGGTGGACCCAGATCCCAACCAACGAAAGTAATATAATTGAATTGTAAGACGATGAAGAGGTTGGGGGGGGTAAGCAAGCCGAGAATGAGACAGTAGTTCCTAGTGCCATTGATCCAATAGCTGGTGACCAGTCGACACTTCTTCTTAGCTTTAGCTTCTTCTTTTTTTTCGTTTTCTTTTTGTTATTGGCACTTGGGCTCCAATTGTAATAAACCCCATAATTAATGAAATTTCTTTTCTTTATACGTTGTCTTTATTTCCTGAATTTTGTATTGCATATTTACTTATGTTGTTATTTCTTAACGTGCTTCAGTCTGAGAGTTGTTTAACTTGCTTTATATTTCTCAATTTTCACAAGTGTTAGAAGGTCGTATTCCGTCGTAACTTGCTGTCTTTCCTGAGAATGAGATTGAGTGGATCGCCCATGTTTTGTCCTTCTCAATGATTTTTACCATTGAGGGCAAGTGATGTCCACTTTAGTGAGTAAGGAAGTGGTTCCCTTTGGAATACATCTCTTCGTTGAAGTGCCTATACTTCCCTACCTAGTGGCTGAACTACCAGGCAAGGGCTTTTCCCAAGATTTTTGTTGTTGGGAGGATTTTTTATTTTCAAAAATTTTAACAAAGCTATTTTCATTGAATTGAGAAATTTGTACAAATTGAGTAAATACATTTCTACTGATCATACTTCCTCGAGTATTCTACGTTCCAAGGATGAGGCCATGCTTTTCTATCCAAATTTTCTATTTTATAGGTTCCTCGGCAAACATGTAGGGGCCATCCTAGTTCTTTAGAAGATAAAATTACCCTTCGTAGTACAAGGTCCTTCAAACAAAAAGGCTTCTTCTTAACCTTAGAATTGTATTACCGGTAATCTTTCTTTGCTAAGCAACCAATTTTACTCGAGATTCAATGATTCATTCCTCATTTTCTCGAGGAAATCTAGTTCGCACCTCCTCAACTCATCATTAGTTATTTTATTGAAATATAAGCGACCCTTTTCGAGAAACTAAGGGGCTGTTCTCTTTGTGTTTGAGTTTTGTGTTTTGGGTCATCATTTTTGCTGGGTGGCGGTGGTCTTTCTACTCATGAAATTGGCAGTGGTTGGGTCGTGATTCTGGTGGCGATGTTACGGTGGTTGGGTCGCCATTTTGCTGAGTGGCGATGGTCTTTCTGGTCGCGAATTTGGCGGTGGTTGAGTCGTGATTCTGGTGGCGATTTTGCGGTGGTTGGGTCGCCAGTTTGGCTTGGCGGTGGTGGTCTACCTAGTCACGAATCTGGCAGTGGTTGGATTGCCATTTTGGCTGGGGCGGTGGTGGTCGGGTGCGGTGATGGTTGGCGGTGGTTGAAAACAACGAAAACATGTTCTGAAATTTTTTGTCAAGTTATAACTGAAAACACCTAAAACAACAATTTTGTCATTTTGTGTTTTCTTTGTAAATTTTCAACCCGTTTTCAGAAATGCATTTTTGAAAATGGATAGAGAATGCGTTTTCACTGTTTTTGAAAAATCGAAAACAGAAAACGGATTGAAAATGACAAATAGAACAGGCCCTAAATTTTTGCTGCCTTGACGACAAGTTGTGACCCTTTAATAATGATTTTTAGCACCCCATCCACAATTTTAGTGGGATATTTTTCGTCATCTGAGATAGGTATATATATCAAATTTCTTCTCGACTCAACAATATGTTTTGCGTCAAAAAATTCTCTAGTAACAATCCCTCGACATAATAAATCTCATTGTTTTCGAAGAGAACTTTTCCGTTGCCTGTTTGATTATATGTGTAAAACTAGGTTTCCCAAGAACAAAATACGAGCATCCACTATTCGTCATTCATTCTAGCATAGTCTTGCTCTCGAAGACTGCAAGAACTTGAACATGATATGGATAATCTGTGATGGTTGCATTTGATTCTATAGGTTCCAATGTTGTTTAAGTTTGTAGCCGTCCATTTTAAAACTTTCCAATTTACCACAATTATAGCATATCGTATTGGCTACTTTTAGGATCCGTTTGATAGGTAAAGTTGGAAAGAAATTCCAATTCCATATTAGTTGGAAAATAAAAACTCAGCAAACTCATAAAAATTCGTTTTCCATGAAAAAAAAAATGCAGTTTAAAGTGGTTGTACTTTGAAATTCAGTTTCCATTTTCACGTTGCAATTAAAGGGTAAAAGTGGAATTCGTTTTCTTCGGATGTGACGTTTTTCATGAAAAATGTGACAATCAAACACGGCCTTAGTGTATGTAATGCGTAAGGAATCAAGTAGAAGTTTGCTGATATAATAGAGTATTGTTGACATGATTTTGTAATTAACACCTAAGTCACTATTTATAAAAAAACTCCATCGTTTACATATTTTGAGAAATTCACAAGTACTATCCACTTAGTCCCTATTTGGTGTGTATTAAAATCAAATTAAAATTTCAAATAAAAGTCAATAATAATTGTAAATACATAATTAATAGGATTCACAACTTTTTAACTATACATTTCATCAATTTTTATCAAAATCTACTAAAAATTTGATTTTAATCTACACCAAAAGGGCTTATTCACTCATTTTTATTTATAATTTAAATCATTTATAAACACTTTTTAAATATACCCTAGAGTACAATTCAAAATCGAGTTTGTTATTTTGTCAACAATTGGTTCAGATAAAAAAGTTACTTAAAATTTAAGTCCAAATTAATAATTAATTTTAATTATGCGTTTTATGAAATTCACAATTTTAAATCTTGTGATCTATCAACTTTTATCAAAATTTATTAAACTTTAATTTTTATCTAAACCAAATATGGGTTTTATTTCACTACTTGTGTTGGCTTCTTAGAGAGTGGAGATCAGTACTCAACCAATGGGTCGAGGCCCCAAGCCCATACACCAGAGCCCAATTCAAAATATAAACGAATTCATTTTCCCGCCCAAACATTTCGCTCGTTTTAAATTCTCTCATTTCATTTTTTATTTTACCGTTTGTTTTTTATATTGCCGGATCGGAAATTGGGGATCCACAAAAACCCTTACACTAAGGATGGGGATAGAGGCGGAATCAACTACAACCACCGACACGTCGAGGACCGAGTCGACAACCCGAGCCCCGAGGCTTTTTATCAAGGAGATGGTGATGAAGAATTTCAAATCCTATGCTGGAGAACAGCGTGTCGGTCCTTTCCACAAGGTTAGCGGTTTTCAATTTTCTTTCATGACATTTTCTGAACTTGTGGGTTACTGATACTGTAGGAGAGTATAATTAGTACCGCACTTAGTAAAAATCTTTGCTCGTAGTATTAAAAGTAAACAAATAGTGGAATTATTGGATGGACAGAGTTTCTCGGCGGTCGTTGGTCCGAACGGGAGTGGAAAGAGCAACGTCATAGATGCCATGCTGTTTGTGTTTGGAAAGCGGGCCAAACAGGTAAAGATCATTTTTCTTTCGAAATTCAAATTTGTTCTGCATTGCCTCCTTTCTTTTTTTGGGACTTTCTGCGAGTTGTGAGCTCTATCAATAAGTTTGTCCTATTATTTTATTTTTTGGATCAATTATTCAATGAGTTCACCATCACAAATCGTATATCTTAGAGAGGTTGTATTTTATTGGGTCGACAGTAATGGAATGCTTCATTATCTAAAATGAAGAACATTTCCCACCAAAACAGTACAACAATAACACTCACAGGTAAATAGCCCTATGGACCTTCGCGAATCTCTGCTATTCGAATACCATAGCAAAGAATAGGAATGGAACAACTAGAGCTCCTATATAAACTGCTAGGAAGATCATGTAAAAAAGTTGCGACCTAACAAAATAAGTAAATGAGAATTGGAGCTAACTAATTTGCTAAGTTAGAGCCAGAAACTTGAGAACACTTCATTGTTCAGCATAATACATGGTTTAACCGGTGTATGATGGCAAAGCGTCCTTATGAATATGCAGATGCGTCTAAATAAAGTGTCAGAGCTCATTCACAACTCTACCAATCATCAGAACCTGGAAAGTGCTGGTGTATCTGTTTACTTTCAGGAAATCATTGATCTGGTATGTTATACTTTTTGCTCTTTCTTGGTGTCACAGTGTATTGTTCTAGCAGTCTGGAGTTTTTAGATATGTTTATTGATGCCAAATACGTTTGTTTCATTATAGGACGATGGGAATTATGAAGCTGTTGAAGGGAGTGATTTTGTTATAACTCGTGTTGCATTTCGAGATAACTCCTCCAGGTATTATATTAATGATCGAGCGAGTAATTTTACAGAGGTCACCAAGTTGTTGAAAGGGAAAGGTGTTGACTTGGACAATAACCGGTTTCTGATTCTTCAGGTTTGGTATTTAATTAATATGTTACATGTGACTGTAGTTTAAAGGAAATACGTTTGTAATATGTGTAACTTTTGGATATTAAAGTGTTGGCTTGTATTCAGGGTGAAGTAGAGCAAATATCACTGATGAAGCCTAAGGCACAAGGACCCCATGATGAAGGTTTTCTTGAGTATCTCGAGGATATAATTGGAACCGACAAATATGTAGAGAAGATTGATGAATCTTTTAAACAGTAAGTTTTACTCTGCATTCTGAAAACCACGTATTGCCTCACTCATGTATACTGTAAGAAATATTTGGTATATTGTTTCTTGTCAACTTGAGTTGTGAAATTGCATATGCGGTAGTTCAGCATAACACAGGGAATTTTACTAATTAGGATCTGAATTTTTTAAGACAGTTATTTCTGCATCATCAGATTGTTGAAAGTAACTAAGTATATACTCCTTTTGATGCGTGTGATTTATAGCTTTTGTTGCACTATTTGGGAATGTCTAAATGTTTATTTGCTATAATCTACTTGTAGAGGCACAGAGTACTTCTATTGCTGATGTTTGCTAATTCTTTGCGGTCTTGTAGGCTTGAAGAACTTAATGAGAAGCGGACTGGAGTGGTTCAAATGGTCAAGTTAGCTGAGAAAGAAAGAGATAGTTTGGAGGCAAAGTTTAAAAAACCTGTAAACTTAATATTGTTTGCAATTCCAACACCACTAACATTATATTGATTATTTTACCAGGGCGTGAAGAATGAAGCTGAAGCCTACATGCTTAAAGAATTATCTTTGTTGAAATGGCAAGAGAAAGCCACAATGCTAGCTTCTGAAGATAATGCTAACAAAACAGAGGAACTGCAGGCAAATATTTTGAGCCTGGAAGAGAATGTAAAGAATGAAAGGTTTCTGTTAACGGCAGGTTAAACTATATTAAATATAAGACACAATCCCACTTTTGCACTGAGCTGACATGGGTTAATTATACAGGGAGAAAATTCAAGACAATTCCAAAACATTGAAAGAACTTGAAGGTTTGCACATGAAGTACATGAAAAAACAAGAGGTTTGTGTATTATCTTTGAGTGCTTTGATTTTCCAATTAATGAAAGCACTATGAACATCTTTACTGTTGACTTTATTTGCCTTTTTAACATACAGGTGCTTAACTTATTGCTCCAATTAATAAGACTGCTAGGTTTTGAACCAGCTTGTGTAAGGATTTTACCTGATACTTTTATGTTTTTGGGAAAATTTAGGAACTAGACGGTGGACTCAGGCGCTGTAAGGATGAATTTAAGGAATTTGAAAGGCAAGATTTAAAGCATCGTGAAGATTTTAAGCATTTGAAGCAAAAGATCAAAAAGCTTGATGACAAACTTGAAAAGGTACAAGGAAAATCAGGTCCCATCTTTTGTTAAGTTGCACATATCTTACCTTCTCTTCTAAAACTGCAGGAGTCAGCCAAAATTATGGATCTCAACAAGGATTGTGAGGTATCAACAAACCTGATTCCACAACTTGAGGAAGACATTCCAAAACTGCAAAAACTTTTAGCAAGTGAAGAGAAAATTTTGGAAGAAATAAAGGAGAACTCTAAAGGTGGAGTATCTACTAAACTTATAAACAAGTTGTTTGACAGATAGCTAAGTCATCACGATTCATTAATTCTTGCATTCAACAGTATGCATCATATCTGGTTAAGTGAGGATGTATGCACAGTTCTTGGTGCTGGTACTAGTACATTATTCTTTCTAGCATAAAAATGCCAATCTCAGTTTGCATTGTGCTTATGATGCCTCTTGTTAAATTTTTTGATGCATAACACTGTGGACTGAAGAATGCGTAATGACCGTGCCTTCAATGAAATGGCTTATTCTCTTACATGAAATGATTTTCATGATCACAAGTGCCATTTTTGTCCAAGTGCTTTGTCTTGGTGTTATCTCATAGTACTTAGGACATTGTGAACACATAAATAAATAATGTCAGAAGCAACTAAGTGGTTACGCTTGCACCCCAAATGTTGGTCCTTTGATTTTAAAATAGATAAGGTAGGGGGGATATTTATAATGATTCATCAATTTAGTGCATGCATGGGAAGTGATTAAAAGTGGCATAGTGGAATGTGTGGATGATAAATTGGTAGCAGTTGTGAGTTCTAGGAAATGTGTAGATAAAAAAAGGTTTGACCAGCTTAGAATATAATATGGTCATTTCCCAGAGATGCACTTAGTCTGTTCAACTAAATTTGGATACCACTTTTTTGGTAACCGTGAAGCGGAAGACTAGATCACCAAGGCGATTTTCGGGCTCACTTCATCGAATCAACCAATACCTCAATAAAGAAACCGAAGTAGAAAACCCACCACTATTCCTCACTTATGGTGCTTCTTATCACCCACAAAGGATGCACAAAGGAAAGTGTATTCACGGTATAAGATCAGCCACAAAGGCTGGGCGAAGGAGAAAAATAGTGGGCACAGTCACAAAGAAAAAGATGAGCCGTGTTTTTCAAAGGCAGAGGGAGCAAATACACGCATATCGGCCAAGGAAGACAACCAACGAATATATAACATTAGGGTATAGTAATGAGCCAACCCCAATATGGTGGATAAGTGGGCTAATGTTCATGAGCCATCCAGATAAGTGAGAAACGGACCATGAGCAACATTAATTAAATTAGGTTGCTCCCAATGACCCAAATAGTTTTAGGGTCGGGTCGTTTCATTGAGGTGTTGATTTTCGTTCAGCCATTTGTTCTATGCCGACTGAGAAAATATATCAAGTTATATCATAGCTTGGGAGGTCGTTCAACAATAATTTGTCCAACAGTAACAATTAATTTTGAGGTAACATGTCTTTAATTTTATAGGAGTTGGTTTCATTTCCCCACAGTTTTGGATGGTGAAGTAATTAATAATTGCCAATTTGATTCGAAGTGCTCTGTCATTGAGGTAAATTTTCTATTATATAGACATAGGTAGGTACATGAAAAGAAAGGAAATATACACAACCATATTTACCCTTTATAAGTAGAAATTAGATCAGCCATATTCTCTCTATACATAGAAACTAGATCGGCTATATTCTCTATATGCATAGAAATTCAATCAGCACAATATTTGAGGAATAATAACGCCGTATTGACATCCCCCTTCAAATTGATGCAGGGGATTTGGAAGCATCAATTTGTCTAGTAAGAAATGATGGCGCTTGGAAGTAACGGCTTTAGTGAGATGTCACCCAATTGTAGATCACTAGTGACGCGTGGGAGAGAAATAGCTTTATCTTCATAAGCATCACGAATAAAGTGACAATCTACTTCAATATGCTTGGTACGCTCATGGAATGTATGATTAGTAGTAATATGAATTGCACTTATATTATCAAAATGTAATGTCGTGGGATCGATCTGAGAGAAACCAAGTTCATCAAGTATACGGCAAAGATATAGAATCTTAGAGCAAGCTTGGGACATTGTACGATGTTCTGATTCAGTAGAAGACCTCGAGACTCGATCCTGTTTCTTACTCTTCCAAGAAATCAAAGCAGCGCCTTGAAACATACACCAACCAGTAGTAGACCTGCGAGTATCTGTACAACCAGTATACTCTACATCATTATAAGCCGAAAGAACTATGAAAGACTGAGTAGGATAGAACAGACTACGAGATGGAGTTTCTTTCTCAGAACGAATCAGTCTCTTGACCACAGCCAAGTGAAGATGAGTAGGAGCTTGAAGGAACTGGCTAACTTGTTGGACCGCAAAAGATAAGTCGGGGCATGTAATAGTAAGGTACACAAGACTCCTAACTAATGTTCGATATATAGAAAGGTCAGGAAGAAGCACCCCATCCTCTTTATATAGCTTGGCATTCACCTTTATAGGAGTCACTGGTAGAACTATCAATAAGTCCAACAGATGCCATAAGATCAGTGGCATATTTATGTTGATTAACAAAGAGACCACCAGAAGTAGACTGAATCTCGAGGCCCAAGAAATACATGAGACGACCAAGATCTTTCATGCGGAAAGAAGCCTATAGATGAGCCTTTAAGCTAGCAATCAATTCAGTATTAGACCCGGTATTGACAATATTATCCACACACCAAGAGCACAACAATGCCTGCAAAAGCCTTGCGTAGAAACATGGAAGCATCATACTTGCTCTTAGTGAAAGAATACTACTGTAAAGTGGAGCGAAAGTTATCATACCACGCTCGAGGTGCCTGTTTTAGTCCATACAAAGACTTCCAAAGCTTGCACACAACTGATGAAAAAGATAGAATTGTGTTTTTACGTGAGCCAAGAATAATTTGAAGGCATTAAATACTTGAGATTTAGCACGAAGAAATAGATTTACATGAATCGACTATGATCATTTATGAATGTCACAAAGTATTTAAGTTGTGTAAGATAACAAGTGCAATTCCCTAAACATTGCTATGAATAAGTTCAAATCATTTAGATGCATGACTAGTAGATGTAGGAGAGGAAGTGTGTTGCTTTTAGCAAGTTTGCATGAAGAACACTTAATGGAAAACGCAGAACTATTACTTATTATCCAACAAAGCAGAATTCAACAAATGAGCTAAGACAGTAGAATTAAGATGACCAAGCTTCTTAAGCCATACTATAGGAAAGTTATTAGACACATACAAGTAAGAGAAAACAAAGGTGAAGGAAATGTAGAACTCGAAGGACAAACGTGTAGCAGAAGAAGACGTCCAACTTTAGGCCCCTTTGCTATTAGCTGTCCCGTTTCTTCCTCTTGCACATAACAACCATCAAATGTAAAGTGAACAAACATTTTTGGTCAAGGCCTACAAAAACCAAATTAGTAGATGATTTTAGACAAACAAACACTTCCTCGATAGAGGAATTGATATCACCAATAGGCTTAATAGGCAGAGGTTAGCCATTTGCCGTTTGAATCAGGGTGAACCAGAATATGGACGAACATTACGGAAGCCCGTGGCTGAGTTAGTCATGAGATTTGAAGCACCAGAGTCCAAGAACGAAGGACACGAGGATAAGTGTTTACCTTGTAGTCCAAGTGTAGAAAAAGCAAATAAAATCACTTGTTGGACCATTTCATGCGTTAAAGAGGGCTGGACAGATGTACCCTGAGGCATCACAACGGCTGATGCAGATGGGTCAGCAATGGATGAGAGACAAGAATCAAAAGCTCGAACACTAACAACTTGCAGAGCTTGTGAAACAGGTCTTGGAGGTTGAATAGGGCATTCCTTGATGATATGCCCGTCTTGCTTACAATACTTGCAAGATTTATTGGGACATTGAGGAACAATGTGCTGGAACTGTTTGCAAGAATAGCATTGTGTCTGGCTGAAATCACGAGTGCGAGGTTTCCCATGGGCAGCATAGGCCATGATTACAAGAGGAGAACCAGCATCTTGCAAGGTGGTTTGAGTGGCGAAGCGTTGCTCCTCGCGAAGAAGTTTTCCAAAACAAACCTCCAAGGAAGGGAGAGGGATACGGTCTAGTAAAGAGGAGAGGACAGCTTCATATTCAGGTCGTAATTTCACCAAGAATTGGCTATACTTTCTATTGAGATGAATGGTCTGAAGAGTAGCATGTGCGGCAGTTGGGACATCAACCAAAATAATTTTTGAATACCTAAAGACTCATGAATTGGGAGTAATAATCTTGAATGGACAGCGATCCTTGAGACAGATGAGAGATATCTAACTCCAATTGGAAGCTGCGAGCACAGTTATCTTAGTAATAGACACTGCGAAGGTAGTACCACATCTCTTTGGCAGTCTTGTAGGGTCGAAGATGGAGGAGGATTTGGGGTTCCATAGGGCCAAGAATCAAAGAGCGAATTTGGGCATCTTGGACAGCCCAAGTTGCACTCAAAGAGTCATGCGATTCTCTCCTTCGCAACAGTATCAACATCATTCTCATAGCGCTTCGGAGCTAGAGAATCATCACTATGATTCCATAAATCCTTACAGCGAAGGTAAGTCTCGAACTGAAGTTCCCACGTGTTGTAGTTGCCTGTGAAACGGACACGCTGTTTATCAACTCTGTCCATGGAAGACAAGTACAACTAAGAAAGTTTGAGAGGACTAGGGGCTATGGAGGACGAACCGAGGATAGAATAAGGGACTAGAGTAGGAAAAAAAACTAGGAGGCTCTGATACCATGCCAATTTGATTCCAAGTGCCCCCTCAATGAGGTAGATTTTCTATTATATAGACATGGTTAGGTACAAGAAAAGGAAGGAAATATACACTTTACCCTCTATACATTGAAACTAGATCAGCCATATTCTCTATATACATAGAATTCAATCAGCACAATATTTGAGGAATGATAGTGCCCTATTGACAGTAATAATCAACTAATCATATTCTTTTGCTCATTTATTGTTTGTCATGTTATCGAGGTGCAATTAACTTTGACTCTTTGCAATTTTGTTTTACAGCTGAAACTGAGGTTTTACGTGGTGAGCTTGCTGAAGTTCGTGCTGAACTAGAACCATGGGAAAAGCAGTTAATCGATCATAGGGGGAAACTTGAAGTTGCATCGGCTGAAAAGAAGCTTCTGGATCAAAAGGTGAGGACCAGTATACACTATACAGAGTTTACCATTTACATTTAAGCGGCTGCAACTACTTGTCGTGCATTGAGTATCTCTTTTATTGACACACATAACTATTTTTCTTGCATCTCAGAACACTTCTACAAAACTTTGCTCATGTTGTCGAGTGTTTTTTCTGATGTTTATGAAACTTCCTTTATTAGAGGCACAAAACATTCAATTGCGCTTCATTTTTAGATTAGAAGAACAATTTATGAAGTTCCAGCTTCTCCTTTCAGCAGGAGTTCTGTTTTGAAACTTAAGAATTTTTCTTGTTTCTTGAAGCCACTGGGTCCTAAGCATTTCCCATTTAGATTGCAAAAAAGGACCAAAACAAGCTAACTCTATATTATATGTCTACGATTCCAATTCAATCAAGTGAACAAATTTAATAAGAGCAATATGAACACAGATTGGATTTCTTCTCATAGTCTATACCCCAGTAGAGAACTCTGAAAAACTTTTTGCTTTGGTTGTTTCAGTAGATGGGTTTCCTTAACTATCCTCACTGAATGTCCCCTTCGATGTTTCAGCATCAAGCTGGTCATGCAGCTTATGAGGATGCACAAAAGCAAATAAGTGAAATAGAAAAGAAAATTGAGACAAAGACTTCTAGTTTAACAACTCTTCAAAATGAACTAGAGAAGAACGTGCATGATGCAGCACAGGCTCGTAAGATGGAGCAAGTAAGCCATTGAACAAGTTTTTTCATCATTTTTTTGTGCAATTGTCATAGTGATTGATTGGTGCTGTTGCAGACATGTGTTGAAGAACAAGAAAGGTTGATTCCCCTTGAAAGAGCTGCAAGAGAGAAGGTTTCAGAGCTTTCAACTATTATGGATTCTGAAAAGAGCCAAGGTTCTGTATTAAAAGCAATAATGGAAGCTAAGCGGTCAAACCATATACTTGGAATTTATGGGCGAATGGGAGATCTAGGAGCTATTGATGGTGTGCACTTCTTATTTCACTAGAAAAGCAAATTATGTTCCCCTCATTCCCGACTTATCGTCTTAGTCATAGTAGTAATCTGCTTTTGGAACTCTGTACTACCAATTTGGCAAATCACTACCTTCTTTGAACTTTTATATGAATAATAGCCTCAGAATAAGCATTTCCAGAACAAGATAATAACTAAGTTAATTGCTTACTTCAGATAGACAAGAGTGCTTTCATATGATCTGTTTTCAATGGTTATTGACATCAAGAAGAAATGACTTACTCTTATGACTGTTAAGATTCAAACTGAAGTTTAACCTTCTGGGGTTCTAATGTTTCCAAGTTTCCCTTTCGCTCATATTTTTTTGAATGGACTGGCTGATGGCACCATGGCCATTTGAGAATTTCAAATTTATCAGGTCAACCTTTCAAATAAATTTTGGTTCAATTTATTGGTTGCAAGAATTACTTTTGCATTTTAAGAGCAGGGTGTATTTTTCTTGTGTATGTGTGTTATTTGATAATATTACCAAGTTTAATTGATGTTTATGATGTCACACACTATATATTCTCGTTCTCTGATTCCATCTTTTTATTCTAACTTCCACATATAGTTTTACATCTGTCAATCTACTTATTTACTTCTCCATTTCTGTTAATCTCTCCTTACAGCGAAGTATGATGTTGCCGTATCAACGGCATGTTCTGGACTTGATTACATTGTTGTGGAAACAACTTCTTCAGCACAAGCATGTGTGGAGCTGCTTCGTAGTAAAAACCTAGGTGTTGCAACTTTCATGATTCTGGTAAATATTTTTTTATAATTTAGCAGGTATTAGATTATTTATTTCCTGTTCCTTGAACAACCTATTGATACTTACAGTGCCTAAGATCATATGTAATTGATTTTGGCCTTTTGGTTGGGAGGCATGGCACTAAATTGGTTGAAATGTATAATTAGAACTATATTTGTCCTGTTGTAAAATCATTTATTTTTGTTTTGTCCTGCAATGACTTATTTCTCCATCATTGCATTGATCCCAATGCAGCATTATAGTTCTCTGCTGCCAGTTCCATTTACATGTTGCCACTGGGACAATCAGACGGATATGTGTTAGTTGGGACCATCAGTTTCATAAGTTCTCTTAAAATTTAGACTGCATTAAGTTCTTTTATGCAAGTTTTTGTATGCTTTCTGAAATTGAACTATTGTTCGGTGGGAGTTAAATTCTTGAATCTGTGATCATTTCCAGTCTAAATATAATAAAGAAAGAGTTTGCAACAGGGAGGCTTAGAAATCTTGAATTCCGGGAGAGTTCTTTTTTTCCTCCCTGTTGCTGACAGCTATTTTTACTTGCAGGAGAAACAAGTTGATCATTTACCAAGATTGAAGGAGAAAGTAACCACTCCAGAAGGAGTTCCTCGCCTGTTTGATTTGATCAAGGTTCAGGATGAGAAAATGAAGCTTGCTTTTTTTGCAGCATTAGGAAATACAGTTGTCGCAAAAGATATCGATCAGGTTTGTCCTTGCATAAAAGTTTTATTATGGATCTTTCCTTCTTCAGGAATGATTCAACAAAACCAAATTGATATTGATTATATCATGATCATTTTTTTCTTGTTTATGTGAATTTTGATTGATCATAGCTTTCATGTCGTTCAATGTTGATTGAATATAGTTTTTGTATGAATTTAATGTAATTCAACCAACAATTTCTGAATTGTTGCTAAAATAATAGACTGTCTGCAAAGTTAATGTCATGAGATTGTAGCTATAAAGTGTACTGTTAGTAGAGTATCATAATTAGCCTCTGTTTGGGAAGAATTTAGATACGGCTTAATTTATAAATGGATGAAATAAGTGGTGGATAAGTGGATAGTACTTGTGGGTCTATTCAAATGTGAGATTGAAAATAAAGTTTGATCATTTATAAATGAATTATAAATTTTTCCAAACGGAGGCTTAATCACGTTTTCTATTATGCATTTTTCAATATCAGGCAACTCGTATTGCTTATGGTGGAAAGAAGGAATTCTGGCGTGTTGTGACACTTGATGGTGCTCTTTTTGAAAAATCCGGTACTATGACTGGTGGCGGAAATAAACCACGTGGTGGTAAGATGGGGACATCTATTCGAGCTGCCAGTGTTTCCAGAGAAGCTGTTGCAGATGCTGAAAAAGAGCTTTCTACTTTTGTTGAAAGCTTGAGTAATATACGAAAAAGAATTGCTGATGCAGTGAAGCATTACCAGGCCTCAGAAAGAGCAATCTCTCACCTTGAAATGGAATTAGCAAAAAGCCAAAAGGAGGTCAGTGCTGTCTCAGATAATTGCTTTTCAACTGTTCATAATTTATGCTGTACACTCAGGTTAACCATACACTATTTTTCCACAGATCGACAGTCTAAGATCGCAACTCAGTGATCTGAGAAATCAATTAGATTCCTTCAAGGCAGCTTCAAAGCCGAAGAAGGATGAGGTTGATAGGCTAAAGAAACTTGAAAATATCATTTCTACTGAAGAGAAAGAAATAGGCAGGCTTATGCAAGGTTCTAAACAGTTGAAGGAAAAGGTTGTGAGATTTTATTTTTCCATCTTTATATTAATACATAGCAATTAATCTCCTTGCAAACAAATTTTAACTTGGTTTTTAGGTTTCAAATTTGTCTTGTAGTACTTTTCTGGTAGGAATTGCTTAGCATCCTTTTGCCATTTTTATTGTAGGCTTCCGGACTTCAGAACAAAATAGAGAATGCTGGTGGTGAAAGACTGAAAAACCAGAAGTCTAGGGTTAATAAAATTCAATCCGTGAGTATGCAAATACTAAAAATGAACACTTAAATTTTGAAAGAACAATTATGCCAATTCATGGTGCTTAATTGTCAGGATGTTGATAAAAACAGCACTGAAATTAACCGTCGCAAAGTTCAGATAGAAACTGGACAGAAAATGATAAAGAAATTGACGAAGAGTATTGAAGAGTCAAAGAAGGAGAAAGAAAGACTTTTGGAGGAAAAAGAGAGAATGCATTCCACATTTAAAGAAGTTGAACAGAAGGCTTTTACTGTTCAGGAGAACTATAAGAAAACACAGGAGGTTAGTTTGTAGACGTGTGTGCTTGTGCAGTGTGGATTTATGTTTGGCTTCATATGAAATCAAACAGTTAGAAGAGTTGTTTCTGTATGGTGTACTTCTTGTAATTGCAGTTAATTGATCAACACAAAGATGTTTTGGATAAAACAAAAGTTGACTACGAGAGACTGAAGAAAATTGTGGATGAGTTGCGGGCTTCAGAGGTTTGGTTCACCGACTTCTTTCACCGTTTCCTTTTTGCTAGTCAATCTATTCATAAACTGTTGTAACTGTTAGTGCAGGTGGATGCTGATTACAAGTTACAGGATATGAAGAAGGCCTTTAAAGAGTTAGAAATTAAGGGGAAAGGATATAAAAAAAAATTTGGTGAACTCCAAATTGCTCTCTCAAAGCACCTAGAGCAGTAAGCATTATCTTCTTACAGCAGTGTTGCAATTATAGAGGGTGTTTAGAACCTTCCTGATTTCCATGTGTGTGTTCACCTTTTCAGTTTCTATGTGGATGCACCAGTTTTGAATTTCCTTTTTTATTGGCACAGGATTCAGAAAGATTTGGTGGATCCAGAAAAGATGCAAGCAACACTGGCAGATGGCACTCTTGAGGATACTCATGACCTTAAGAGGGCTCTTGAAATGGTGGCACTTCTTGAGGCTCAATTGAAAGAGATGAATCCAAATCTCGACTCAATCTCAGAGTATGCACGTGACTCTGGTCTTTTAATAAGATATAAAATTGTAGCAAATTTCTTCTATGAATATCTCTGTGCTAACCCTGATAGTTGCATTAGGTATCGAAAGAAAGTAAACTTATACACTGAGCGAGTTGAAGATCTTAATTCAATCACTCAACATCGTGATGATGTAAAGAAGCAGCATGATGAATTGAGGAAGAGAAGGTAAATCTTTCTTCTTCTGTATAATAGTAATTGTTTTAATACATACCTGCTCAATACTTACATTTTGTTTTAACATTTTCAGGTTAGACGAGTTCATGGCCGGTTTCAATACTATATCTTTGAAATTAAAAGAAATGTATCAGGTATATTTACTCAATAATTCTGAATCCTTCTTTACCTGTACATCTAATTTCCCGACTCTTGTGCTAGCTGAGTGTCATCTTTCCTTGGACAGTTGCAATCCATTTTCTACATACTCAAAATATTAAGGCAACTAAAGTTTTGTTGGTGGTAAAAGAGAATAATGTGAGAAATAGCTAATGCTGTATTTAAGTCAACAAAATAATTAAACGTCAAGAATCCTGTTCTATTGCAGTTTTAATTGTGCGAACTTAGACAGTTGATGCATGTACAAATCTTGAAATTTTGATTTATTTTGTTTCTGCATCGAACTTGCAGTTGTTTTTCTTTGTTTTTTGCCATCAATGATATATTTGTATTAGTGTTAAATTTATTCTCAAAGGCTACATTTGTTGCTTTTGTGGCCATTTTGTTATTCGCGACAGATGATTACCCTTGGAGGTGATGCAGAACTTGAGCTAGTGGACTCCTTGGATCCCTTTTCTGAAGGTGTTGTCTTCAGTGTCCGGCCGCCCAAAAAGAGCTGGAAGAACATTGCGAATTTATCCGGTGGCGAAAAGGTATTTTACATTTGCTTGGAAAACCTAGCAGTAGACATGTTCGCTACTCAATTTTTGTTTTAACTGTCTCGTACTGATATTTCAGACTCTTAGCTCGTTAGCTCTCGTTTTTGCCCTGCACCACTATAAACCTACTCCACTTTATGTGATGGACGAGATTGATGCTGCATTAGGTACCTTTACAATCATGTCCAGCACTTGATCAATTATGTTATACTGTTATGTTCTTAATCTTCTATTCTATTTCCATCCTTGGTTTCTAGATTTCAAGAATGTTTCAATTGTGGGACACTATGTGAAAGACCGTACAAAGGATGCACAATTCATAATCATAAGGTAGACTTGGAGAAACTATGACCCTGTTTGGTTTTGATTACAAATAAATTTTTAATAGACTTCAATAAAAGTTGAGAAAATATGTGGTTTAAAAGTTGATAAAAATTGTGTCTCATGAAATGTGTAGTTGAAAATGAGTTTGAGAAAAAATGAGTTTTTAATAAATGGGGACCAAATTATTTGAACCACTACAGAACATACACATTCATTTTTTGTTTTTACGCAATATGCAGCCTTCGGAACAACATGTTTGAGTTGGCAGATCGGCTTGTTGGAATCTACAAAACTGACAATTGCACCAAGAGCATTACCATCAACCCGGGAAGTTTTGTAGTTTCTGAAAAGGTATTTTGAACTGTCTAGCTGCCTTCTAACGGGATATATCTCGTGTCCTGTCAAACTTCAGCCAGGCAAGTAAGTGGGGTCGGGACCTGCGTATTTATGCACACTTAACTTATGTAGTGATGTTAAACAAGATTGATGTCTTAAATTATATAATAATTTCTTATTTTAAATTGAGGTTTGCTTTGAGCAGCAGACAAGACCACGTGCATTCAATTGTGATATCAAATTCTTTATTGGATTAGATTTACAATATCTCGTGCATTTTAATATAAGTCATATACGAGTGTTTTACACGACCTTAAAAGTTCACTTTTAGCCTCACGTCCAAACACATTTTATCAATCTATTACTATAATTTTTTGAACAAATAATCTCGGGAGTCTCTTCCTATCTTAGCACAACGGGAATTAAGAAATACCCACAGAACAAACGCGACGCTAATCTGAAGTTTGAGTGGCTTTGAATCTTTATTTTATCTTTAAAATAACAATATGAAAGGGGACAAAAACAAAACACTTCTTACACCTAGGCTGTTTGCATTTTTGAAAAAAGAAATTCAACATCTCTCTCCTTCTAGTGGGTCTGTTTCCGTACCCTTCCTGGTTAAGTACGATGAAAAAGCAAGATACACGCTAGGCGATGTAGAGAAAGCTGAGGGACTCAACTATGTTAGTCACCAGTCCACTGGCAAAACCTCCTTTTTCAAGAATACTTGTAATGGACTTAATTCTTCCTCAGGTCCTTTTAACTTTATTCGCGCTGTCGTTTAAATAGTTCAAGTGAATAGAGAGAGGGCATATAATTATACAGTTGCCTCTGGGTTTCTAATTTTGGCTTGAGATAATCTCACAATTTATTTCCAGATGCTGAAATAAATTTCTGTGGCATCATAATTGGGGGAAGACAAAGTTTTGTTATGCTCCTTAGCGTCATTATAATGCCAACTATTTGGATAAATAACATGACTACTCTTTCGTATGTATATGTTACTAAAGTTTTAGCTTCTCTTATTATAATTGGATCGATTTTCTGGATTGGCACAAGTGACAACATCGAATTTGACCAAAAGCAAATGCTTTTGAACTAGAGTTGGATCCCTACGGCTTTTAGCTTGTATGCCTTGTGCTATTGTGTTCATCCGATTTTCCTTACATTATATGCTTTTACGTAGGGGTGGGTATAGGTTCGGTCGGTTTTTGCCCTAATCCAACATTGTCGATTTTTCGGGTTGGATTGGTCGATTCAGAAATATTTGTCACACAAAGATTAAAATTATCCAATTTTTGGATCTAAAGCTTGAAAAATTAAAATTGTACATTCCACCCAATATCCATCAAAAGAATTATTCAAAAACGATTATATATTTCATTAAGATGCTGGGGCAGAAATTGTTGGAGGCTGCAGAAGAACAACTAAATTTAATTTAAAACAAAGCACCTCGAGTGAAGAAAAAAACATTAAAATCAAGTAATTAAACCGCACTAAAATTAGCCACCAAACCTGAAATACGAGGCTTTGCTACATGCGCCGAAAAAATTCAATTGAGAAACTAATGATTTAATATCTGCAGAACCTAAAATTTGAGCCAACCAATCATGGG
>CAIGRO010142924.1:0-10490 GCA_903798355.1 Fraxinus baroniana | reverse complement strand
TACATTAGGGTTTGAGAAGCAGTCAACTCCTTCCAACTTGGCAGCGGATGGTTGCTCGTCTGCGATCCAGTTCTTGATACGAGGATGCATCCTTGATATCCTTCTGACCACATTTCCATCAAGACTGGGAAACGTTTCATATATCCATGCTTGGAATGCTACCAACATACCTCGTATTCTGTAGTGTGATATCCTCCTACTCAACCCATCCTTTAATGCACCCAAAGTGATTTCAAAAAGTAACTTGTCCCATGGGAAGTTGTTCATTGTAGTGAAGTCCTCAACGAGAACAAACAAGAAATGGTCAACAACCTTCTTGTAATCTCTTGGAAAGAGATAATGGGTACAGAAATACAAAGCCCCAATCATAGCAACGTCTTTATCTGGAAGGGTTTCAACACGATCCAAGTCCGGCATTTGGCACGCATATATAAATGTGGACTTGACATCTTCATGTGTTACACTATCTACCTGGGAAAAGTATTTTGTCTTCAATTGCAACGGTCTACTTTCAAACACTTGCGTATCGCTATCTCCAGAACATCTCAGGCTTGTAACTAAACAAAACTCCGAGATAGAGAACCTAACGTATCGCCCAGCCACATAAAACCAAATTTCTTCGTCGTTAGGGTGATAAACCTGCCTCAAAAGAAAGTAGTGAATCAATTGCAGTTGTATCACTATCTCATGGCAATCCAGGAAATGGGCAAAACATGTTTCCATCAAAAAACGTTTCTGTCGTTGGCTTAATTTTGTCTGTATGCTGGTAAGAACATCCTTATTCACTGAGGTTGTGATCTTGCCTGGAAACCAACTGTCTTCTGGTATTTTGAATTGCCAGACCTGCATTAAAATGGGATCACATGTTATGTGTTCAATTGGTCACATATATGTGATCCTGTATACTCAAATCACATATACAGATATGGTTATGCATTGAAGCCACATATTCTTAAAATAGCGGTAACAGACAAAGCTACTGTTATGCACTAAAGCCATATTTCTCATAAAATCTTGATCACAGACATATCTAATGTTATGCACTTAAGCCACATATTCATAACAACTTTGGTCACTTTCAGATGGTAAGGTCACATATGGACTCCACATTTCACATATGGATTCAAGCCACATATTCATAACACATTGGTCGCATTCACATAACATGGTCACATTTGTTTCATGTTGATGAAACATATTATTCATAAAATTAAAAAAGAAAAATCAATTTCCATAACACTTATGATTCAAAAACCAATAACCCTAGCTCATTTCAATCACGAATGAAATTGAACCAATTGAAGGTCACAAATATCCAATACGTCTTCAATATATCTACCCCAACACTTTATGCATACGTACAATTCACATAAATTATGTAAAAAAAAAAAACGAAGTAACCTTGTTCGAGTTCCCTTTCCGCACGTTCAGAGACGATGCGTCCTTTTTCAGTGGTGTTTCATTGTGGCTCCCCTCATTCTTCCTCTTCCGTCCTTTTGGTGGCGTGGTACGAGATTGATTACCCTTTCTTCACCCTTCGATTTCCACATTTTATGCCGCCTGATGAATATGAGGTTTTCAAAATGAGATATATGAAGTTGGAATCAAGTGACCGGAGATAATGGGTGGAGTTGTAGAGGAGGAGTTCGAGAGAAAATGGCTTTAGAATGAAAGTTAAGATAATTATAGAAGTTAATATATCTGAAATTTGAATTACTATAATTAATGAAACGCGCCATCTGTATTTTATTTAATTAAAACCTATAATTAAAAGATTTAATATTTATTTANTTTTTGTACAAGATATTTGCCCCGTGAACTTTAAATGCCTGGAGGCATCAGGCATGTAATTTCCTCTAACAAACAAACTAAAAAGTGGGCTTTACCCAGAGCGGCCCAAATTTAATTGCCAGAATGGTTTCTGACGGGGGCTTAATTAGGGTTTTTGCGATTTATAGAGCCGAACAGCACACAGCAAAAAATTGCCAATTCCGTTTACCCCCCTCTCTCTCTAGGGTTCTAAACTATGCCGAAATCAAAGCGTAATAGGCCAGGTACGTTGTTTTTCTGCCCTCTATTTGCTTGAGCATATCAAATATTGAAGCATTCATAATGAATTTCGCGTTTTTTAGAAAGTTGACTTTTAAATAATTGTTTTGATTTGGTAATTGCTGTGCAGTGACTTTATCCAAGACGAAGAAGAAAGGGAGGGAACAAAAAGAAAATGTAGTGAATGCGATACGAGAATCAGTCGAGAAATACGATTCGGTTTATGTTTTTACTTTTGAGAACATGAGGAATCTCAAGTTTAAAGAGTTTAGAGACCAGCACAAGTCTTCAAGCAGGTAGGAAAGAGTTTAAAGAATGCTTGTGTTGCTTATCATCATTACATTATTGCTGAAGAGCTCCACGTCTTAAGCGGGATACTCGAATTGGTAGCATAATATCTTGAGTATCTTGAACTTCAACTGTATTTTTGGAGTCTTGGTAGAGTAGGATTTTTGCGAATATTGGCGGAAAAAATTCCCCCTGAGGAAACTATCCCTTTAGATGCACGCTCCCTGTTATTTCACAATTCAATCAAATTAAAAGGACCTAAGTAGCAAGTACTGTTGTGGCTTTTTTATTTAGGACACATAATTGATTAATATGATCATAAGCTACCAAAAAGTAGACATTTATTTACTTCTCTCTTCTTTGCATCAGATTTTTTCTTGGATCAAATAAGGTCATGCAAGTTGCCCTAGGTAGGTCTATTGCTGATGAGATCCGACCAGGCCTTCACAAGATTTCTAAGGTAGGATGAGCATTTCTACGCGGTAAATTAATCTTTTTGTTTGTTTCAGTACTTGATTGAAATAGTATTTTCTTTCAGCTTTTACGTGGTGATTCTGGGCTTTGTTTTACTAGTTTGCCAAAGGAAGAAGTTGAAAGGTGTGTCTTCGAACCATTGTTATGAAACATATGGAGCGTGGCATGCCAAGTTTAATACTACTTTTTAAAATATTCACGTGACATTTTGTATTCTGAATACAAAATTTCTATGCATGTTAACATTCTTCAAAATCCTGAAGTTTAGGTTTGGGGAATCTAGTTGGCTTATCACTTTGATAATTCCATTTCTTGAATCATAATCTTTCTTTTATCTTGCAATTACTTTATTACGTTTTCTGAAAATAGCTTACAACACGAGCAAGGAATTGGCCAAACATTTTACTTTAAGATATAGTGTTATCTTATTGCTGTATTCAATTATGATATTTATGAAAAACTGGACAAAGACACTATTTGTTCCTTTATACATATTTTGATGTATCAATATTTTGAAGTTTAGGTTTGGGGAATCTAGTTGGCTTATGATAATTCCGTTTCTTGATTCATAATCTATCTCATCTTGCAATTACTTTATTATGTTTCCTTCTCGTTGAAAATAGCTCACATCACGAGTAAGAAATTGGTCAAACATTTTACTTTAAGATATAGTTTTATCTTATTGCTGTATTCAATTATGATATTTATGAAAAACTGGATAAAGACACTATTAGTTCCTTTATACATATTTTGATGTATCAATATCGGGGCAGTTCTCAACTTCGAAGTTTCAGTTCAGGAGACATCTGTCTTCTGCTAAAATTCACTGCAAATTATATTGTTCTGCATTCTGCAAATATAGAAACTTGAAAAGATTTGAAGTTGTTGACTTACCTTTGGTTTATTCAGCTCCTGTTCGAGTCTTATTATCTAAAAACTCATTTTTTCCAATCTCATTTTCAATCACACATTCTCCTAATAAAATAATTTGCACCTAAAAATTTTTCGTTAATTTTTAACAAACATTCTCAAACAGGAGCTTAAGTTTTGACTAAAAAGAGATGAAAGTTCTGCATTCATTTCTTTCTTATCATTTGTTTATTGTAGTCTGTATCTACCTTTTATTATTTACACATATTAATAAGTTTTTCATCCTTTTGAAATTTCTGTCAGACTATTTAATGAATATGAAGACTACGACTTTGCAAGAACTGGCAGTATCACAACCGAGAAGGTATGCCAGATGGTCTTGCACGATTAATCTTCCTGTCTTCCGTGCTTGACATATGGGTTGAACTGTTGAGTTTGCTTTGGCACAATGCTCCGGAAATGGAAAAAACCACCCCATCCCAAAAAATTATTAAAAAAAGGGTCTTTTTGGCTGGATAAACTTTAAGCCCCTGTTTGGTGAGGATTAAAATTAGATTTTTAGTGGATTTTAATAAAAGTTGATGAAATGTGTGGTTGAAAAGTTGTGGGACCATAAAATATGTGGTTGAAATGAATTGTTGACTTTGAATTAAATTAAAATAATCAGCACCATGGGCTAAATAACTTTTTGGCAAAATATTTGCCGTTGGAGATGCAATATAGTCCATGGAGAAAAAGCCTATGTTGAGTACGTCTCATTGTCTTTAACCAAGTTCTGCTGGAATTTTAAGCAAAGTTTTTTTTTTCTTTGATGCCTTCTTGTGTGTTTCTTTTACCGTGCCCATGTAATTTCTCACCTATGTTTCCGTATTTGAAATTAACCCGCTTCTGACCAATTTTTGCTGATGCTTGATTCTGTTTTTTAGGTGGAGCTTAATGAAGGTCCTTTGGATCAGTTTACACATGAGATGGAGCCCTTCTTGCGTAAGCAGGGGATGCCTGTTAGGTTAAACAAAGGTGCTCCTTGACTTTACTTGCCTTTTGATATTATTACGACTTTAGGTATGTTTCTTCACTGTCTTTGCATAATATGACATTTCATTCACATAAAATGTGGTGGACAGGTGTCGTGGAGCTTGTATCAGACTTTATTGTATGTGAAGAAGGGAAGCCACTATCACCCGAGGCAGCTCGCATACTGGTTTGTATAAAATTTCAAATTTAATCTTGGCTTGCATTGTAATTTGTGATGATACCCTAAATTCATGAAACCTGATGTCGTTCTGATCAGTGCAATCTGGACTGATTTCCACCATTTTCAAATCTTCTTTTGATCATTTTACCACTGTTTCTCCCGTGATAAAAAAATGGAATATTGTTTTATCAGCGTATTTTTTGCCAATGACTAGCCAGCTTTTGCTTTAATAGAATAGAATCTCTAACTATGGCGTTGATGACTTGTTGAGCAGCGTCTACTGGGTATAAAGATGGCCACCTTCAAACTTCACTTAACGTGTAGATGGAGCTCCGAGGACTTTGAGATTTATAGAGAAGGATTGGAAGATTCAGATGTTGAATCCTCGTAGGATTTGCAGAACTCCTATGAAGAATGGTGTTATCTGGGGTTGACCTTGTCCAGTCGAAGTAAACACAATGCGGGTTCTCTATCCGGTCTTTTGGCTTGTTTCACCTAGTTATTTCTGAAATTTTGTGCTAGTTTGACTTTTTAATCGATGATTTGTTTTTGCATTACATATTCTTAAAATCTTCGAGAAATGCAGTGGTATGTTTTGCTGCCTGCTGCTTTTGTAACATATAATATCTTAAGCACGTGGATCATTGTATTAATAGTGTTATTCAACGACTGCAATAGTCCTGCTCGTGGCGCTGCATATTTTTCTCTCCTTTTACCATTTTTTTTCTTATCTTATTTTACTTGTAGTCCAAAATCATTAACAAAAAACTTTATTTATTCACTTGTAGTAAACTTTTTGAACCGAAATGCTTAGGGCTTGTTTGAGCCCCATTTTAAAAGAAAAAGTTTTTGTTTTGCTTGTAATATTATTTTATTGAAGAATATGTGGTTGAAAATGAGTTTTAAAAAAAAAAATTAATTTTTGATAAAATGGGGATCAAACTTAATCTTAAAAAGTCAATTTAAAAAATTATATGTTGTTTTGTGGGGTTGGAGTTGTTATGTTGAGTGGACAGGAGAAATAATTGAGCCATTTGTGCATGATATTGGAGTTTCGCTTACTGGTTAACTTGTTGTACAAGTAACTTTTTGTAGAAGTAAGCTCGTTTGGTACATGTTAAAATTTCCATTTTAATTTTTCTATTTATTTTTGATCACACATTCTTGAATAAAATAATATTTTTCATCATATTAATAAATTTTACTTCTTTTTCGACAACACATTCTCCATAAATTTATTATTTCAAAATATATTCAAAATAATGTAGATCAAACACACCATAATATTTATTTACAAGTACAGGACTAAAGTTTTAAATTATCTATTTATCAAAGTGAAAAAATAACTAAGTTATTTATTTGATGTGAAATATGAGAATTACTTTTTGGTAAAGTAATATTTTACTTAAAAGTTAAAACTAATTTTTCTCATGTGTAAGTAAATAATTTATATAATAATAAAAGTTTAAAATGCAAGTTATGTATTTTTAATGGTAACCTAAGTGAGTTATCTGAATATGTTTATACAAAAAGTAAATTTATTAATAAGTAATAAATAAAAGTTTAAATAAATACACGATCTATTATTATTATTATTATTATAAAAATTTTTTATCGAAGTAAAAGTAAGTTGCTTATTTTGATAGAAATATAAAAGTTATTTTTAAAAATATTTTTTTACTTGTAAGTAGCACAAAAATAATTGTCTAAACTAATTATACTTCGAATTAAAACCAATTTAGGTTGGTGATTAGAACTAAATAAGCGATAGCGTTATCGTTGGTAATGATCGATACAATTCCGTCAACGATTATTTATAAAAATACATCGAGATAGCGTTGAGAATCATTGAGAATGCTTCATCATTGACAAAAGCTGTCGGTGTAACTCATAAAAATCTTACTCTGTATTTTTATAAAATATTGTCAAATAGTTTTTTTTTTTGTTTTTTGTTTTTCTTTTCCGTCACTATTGACTTATAAGTTATTTTTTTGAACTTTTTTTTATTTGTGAAAGAAATTTTCCGTAAGTATTTAATTTTATATTTTCATGAATATATTTATTGAATTTTTTTTGTTAAATTATTTAAGTTTTTATTGTTATTAACTAAAAAATCGTTACGTTTGAACGAACATTTTAAAAATTTAGTAATATGGAAAGTTCTTAGAGGACACATAAAAGTTGATCAAACCAAAATTACTAATGGTCTTGTTACTAAAAAGGAAGAAATAGAAATAGTACGATGTTCGTTAGAAAGAGCTAGACACACGGTTGTTGAAATGAAACTTATATGACTTAAATTTAAGCTGAATATGTTATTCATGGGATGGAAATTGAGGACCGCAATGAATACATGAATTACCCCTTGAACCCTCAAAAAGTTTAGTGAACTATTGAAATATCTCGTAGTGCAAATATGAAATAGTCAAACTTTTGTTTCAATAATTTGTTAGTTGTCATATATTGATATACATTTTAAACTTGTAAATGAAATGATTCAATATTTTTGTACATGTATTGATATTTAGAGGTCTACATCAAGGTCTTCATTGTGGTTGAAGAATATCAATGCTATCATCCATGACAACGGCAATAGATGTACCAATTATAGGTGAACCCAGCTGTTCATTGGGTCGAGATTCAACGTCGTGGCTATTTCAAATTAGGGTACCATACAACTATTGATAAAGGAACAAATTAAAAAAAAAAATTTAGATTTTTAGTGAAAATCACAAATATGGAATTAGGGTTTGGGCCGTCACCAATCACAGAGTGGGGATCAACTTCTTTCTCCTCTCTAGAAATATGATGTTTAAAATAAACAAAAATGTCGAACGTGTCTTCCAACATTTTGATTTTAATTGTTAACTAAATATATTGATATACGGTTTAAACTTTTAGATAAAGTGATTAAATACCCAGAGTTGTAAAATTGAACACTTGTTAAAAAAAACTAAAAAATCATTCTTAATCTAACTTGTCTAATGTTTCAGTTGACCGTTTCATTTTTTCTGCGAGGGAGGTAACTTGATTTGTGTGGTAATTTTGGAAAGTATAGGTGCACAAAAGTTCGGAAGAATGCTTATCGTATCATATACAAAGCTTTTTACTATTTGAAACTTGACCGATACAAATGAATTCAGTACCTATTTTATACTGGTTGCCTCCGCAAATCTTTTTGATCCAATGGTCAATATTTGCTTCTAGACATGTCTATAAAAAACATCCCGTAATTATCTATACAAAAATCAATCGTAGCATTCTCTAGAGAATTCCTAAAAGGACTAATGCTATCTGCCATCTTGCTTGAAATGTTACCTAATGCTATTTTATGCTCTTTGTCTAAAACCTTCCGTCATACATGAAGTACTAATACATCTAGAACGTTCTGACTAGCTGAATACACATTTGTTTCTAGATCTTTCCATACTTGGACAATATTTGGTAGCAATATTTTCGTCCCTTATGTTTCTTGAAACCTTATGTGCGTATTGGGTATTCCATCCTTTGCGTAGCGCACTTTTTCTTGCCGAACTTCAGCCATAGCATAAGTGGAAAACGTTAATGGCGTGCGCGGCGTAATAGCCATGGCATTGAATGGATATTCTATGTATTTCACCTAAAATCAGCTTAATATTCTATGTACATTCCAAAAGTCTTAAAGTTCTTATTTACTATTTATCCACTCACCAATTAAATCTTGGCATTAGCACCTCTTAGTGGGTGCATTTTTTTTTAATTCATTCTTGAAAGGCGAAGGATTCAACACAACTATGTTAGACGCGTTTTCTTTTTACAAGTTAAGACTTTTTTATCACAACATTTAGAAATTCTCCCATCTATGCGCTTTGAACAAATATTCGATGTCGATGGGGTGTATAGTAAATTGTCTAATAATACATTCGAAATTATGGTAAATCACGCTACAAAATGGTTTACAAAGAAAAGTGAATCAATTGATAATATCTCGACTCATTGACGTTTCTTTAATATTTCAAGTAAGTTAAAAACCATATTAGTCACCTAGCGTGACATGAAAAAACTTTTATCTCCCAACTAGAAATTACTTTCGTAATTGGAAAAGTCGTCTTTCTTATATCTCCGTTTGGTGTTCATTATTGTAGAATGAGAATGAAAAATATAGTCATTATTGGACCCCACACAAGAGATAGAAATTCAAAATTGATGGTTTGATGTGATGGATAACGGTCATATTTTTCATTTTTAGAGATGAAAAATGTGGCTCAAACGGGCCCATAATATCTAATATTATATGCATACATGTCCAGTTTTGGGCTCCACACAAGAGATATAAATTCAAATCTGAAGGTTTGATGTGATGTATAACGGTCAAATTTCTCATTTTTAGTAAATTTGTATGGGAAACAAATGAAGACATATATATTTTTAAAAAATAATGAGCGCGATAGTCATCATCGTTTCTTTTAGTCGCGTTCACAATTTTATTAATTTTATAGAATGGAGTATCTAGACTTAAATAAAAATGAAATTTCAGGGACTAAATTGGAAAAAATGTCGATTATGTCCAATCCTCAAGGTCTCAAGGAGAATGGGTACAGATCCACTAACGGCGTAGCCTAAGCGTTCAAGACCCCAGAAGTCCAAGTTGACGTTGGAAAGAATGGTGGGTTGGTAGCTTCAAAATTTAATGATCATTTTCAAACTTAGACTCGCAATTCCCTCTTGTGATGATAAAAGTGCACAAGCCATTACTACCTCCACCTTTTATACATTATTTTACGATGACTCGATCCAATCCCGTTTGACCAAACTTTTTAAGGAGGAATAACGTTATATCTCACGAAATATGTCGTTGAAATTAATATTTGATTTTATTCGAACAGATTTTTTTTTTATTATCTTTAAATGTTTGACAAACATAGAATAAGAAACGGCCCTTACCTATATTTTCGCAAGGCACATCTCACGAAATATGTTGTTGAAACTAATATTTGATTTTATTCGAATAGATTTTTTTATTTTTTTTTTATCTTTAAATGTTTGACGAACATAGAATAAGAAACGGCAAGCGAGTGGTCATGGCTCATTTTTGTGCCTCGCCTTCAACTTCACTCGTGTTATAAATATGTCAATAAAAGTTTCACGTCGACTAGCTATTGAGGTGATCATGGATTTTATAATCGAATCTATCAAGTGTTTGTCTAAGAGTGAAGTGAAAAATGATTTTTCCAGAACGTGTGATTAAAAAATAAGAAAAAGTACGTGTCAACATGTAAAATTATTTTATTGGAAGAATGTATAGTAAAAAATGAGATTGAAAAAAATAATTTTCAAATAAACTGTGCCAAACCAACCTAAAAAGCATGCCCAACTTAATTATGTGGATTCAACATGATCGAACAAAAAGAATTGAACTAGCTCATCTAATAAACTTACGATCGAATCGAATTTCCGATGCCTAACTCTCTCAATTTCCGTCATCACGTCTTCCAAGCAGTTAGGTCCTGAACCAATTACATAATTTACATGAGTCCTTACTCCTTACTCCTTACCCCACCACCACCCACTCCCACTCCCACCACTCCATCTATAAATTGTTCAATGTTAGAACTTTAAGATGCATCTCACCCCC
>CAIGRO010142873.1:0-23666 GCA_903798355.1 Fraxinus baroniana | reverse complement strand
GCTTGCTATGTGGCGCCTCTTTTTAGAAACTCAAAAATGAGGGGTAACACTATACTTGTGGAAGAGGTGGGACGGTGGAGATATCTTGTTAGCTTGGCAAATTCTTTGGGGATAATTCTGTATCTATATGTAGGATTTTCTTATTTGAGGTTCCTGATTTGGAATTTTTCTCAACTAGTCAAATTCTTTTCACTGCATACTTTGTGTTCCATTATCTTCTTAGTTAGAGAACATCCCTTTTACCCACGTTGTCACCGCTGCAGTGATTCTACTTTACCTCTCAGACAGGTTGTGGAGAGTATTGACATGGTGTTCTAAAAAAAGCAATTTTCAAAATTCGTAGTTTATTCATAATCATCTGAGACTCGTCACGCTTTTTAAATGACATCTGGAAGTTGAGTTGAAGATGGTTTAGTTGTTTACCGGAGCTTACACTTATTTATGTTATTCCATCTCTCTTTTAAAGGTCTTGGGGTCTATTTATGGGGTTAGGCTCATTCTCGAGGCATTTCCTGAAATAGGACGTGGTCCACGTCTGAATGTTGACATATCTCGAGGTGCATTGACTGAAGGTATTTTGACATTTGGAATTGTGATTATATCCCAAGGGCTATCGACAAAAATTCCCGGAAGTTTCTTTATGAAGACTTGGATATCGAGTGTCTCAAAGATCACTCTTCACATACTCGGCTCTGATCTGACTGGAGGATGCATGAATCCAGCCTCTGTAAGTACTTATATTCATTCTAAACGTAATCTATGTTTACTGTTGAATTTGGTTGGATGCACATTGAGTAAAATCTAATTGCATCTCTCAGGTAATGGGGTGGGCTTTTGCACGCGGGGAACATATAAGCAAGGAGCATTTAATTGTTTACTGGCTTGCTCCTATGGAGGCAACTTTGGCAGCAGTGTGGGCATTTAGAGTGATAGTTCGACCCAAGAAAGATGAGACACCGAAGGTGAAGTCCGAAAAATCTGATTGAAAGAACAGTTGATCATTGTGTGTATATAGAATTTGTAGGTATTTTGATGCAGTTAACTTGTAAAATGTGCTCGCAGAATGATGTATACATTGCTGATTTGGGTTCAATGCAATTGTAGTTCCATTAATCTCTCTCCCTCTTAACTCACAATGCACATGCACGCACGCACAGAGTTGTATATTTAAGTGGAGTGCTTCGATTAATTATTTTATTGATTTCAGAAATTCTGGGTTCATTTCTTCTATCTTCAATTATCGTTCTTTTCACAGAATTGTGATCAGATAACTTGAGAAGTACACATTCTAGCATTGCAGAAAGTTGTAGGAGGATACTCTCATTGCATGACAAATGTTTTCCTCAATATCATCAAACTAACCCCATAATTACAATAAACAGCGTACTCTGTAAAATTGAGAATTGAATACAGGTTTGGACCAAATAAATCAGTAAACAAGTTGTGGTTCAAACTCTGCAAAATCAACAGAACCAGATTCGATGGGTTTCATGAGATACGCAGCCAATATCTCAGAAGCCAGAGCTGAAATGAGTGGTATCCTCTTCAAGTTCTTCACCAAAGGATTGTCTTGGCTCTGTCCCACTGCAATCAGTTGCTCGTTGATCTCCACCATCCGATCCAATTTCCTCTTGAATTCTGGGTTCTCAACATCCGGCACAGCTGGGAAAATTCTAGCTGTTGTGCGGTTCGTCTGCAGGAAAACCAAAAGCCAGTTTTAGCAAGAACTCAAATCTTCGAGGGAGTTTATCAAGATGTGCTCAGTACCAGAAGAAAAATGAGCTTGTTAGCATGAAAGTTGAGAACTAAGTTGTGCATGAGATAATTAAGGACAAACCCTCACCTCAATGATGACATGCATGTCAAATTCTTTAGTGTTTAGCCCAATGCCTTCATAGAAAGCTGTTCTTTGGCAGTCATTAAGGTACATTGTCACGTAAACCTGCATTATGTAGTCAAGATTACAGAGGATTAGATTTAAGGACAAAAAAGATCTGATTTGTCCAATCAATTAACAAGCAATAGATTTGTCAATAATAATGTGACGTAATTACCGAGAGGCAGAAGAAACGTGCCCACAATTTTGCCTTCCAGTCGTTCAGGAACTGAGGCTGTGCCTTCATCAAAGCTGAGAAGAAATCACCGTGGCGATTCTCGTCCTGGCACCAGTTCTCAAAGTACTTGAAAATTGGATAGCATTGGTAATCTGGATTCTCCTTGAGATGCCTGTATATCGTTATGTATCTCCAGTATCCAATCTTCTCCGACAGATAAGTTGCGTAGAATATGAACTTCGGCTTGAAAAATGTGTATTTTCTTGCCTTTGTAAGGAATCCCAAGTCCAGTGCCAAATTGAAGTCGGATAAACCCTTGTTCAAGAACCTGCACGAATCCATCACAAAACCGATTTTCTCAGAACTTGTAAACTACAACGAGAACTACGTCGTGAAGAAGTTTGATTCAGAGAGCAAAAAGGAGAAAAACGCAAGCATACCCCGCATGGCGAGCTTCATCCCTCGACATAAGAGAGAAAATCTCAGCTACTACAGGGTTAGTTTTCTGCATAATCAATTTCCATAATAGTTAATTATAACAATGTTTAATTAGGCAGTGTCCTAACTACTTGAGGTAGCAAATTATGAAAATCCTATTAATGTAATCAAAAACAACAATGCAATTATAGGCAACACTTGACGAGGAGCAGAAACTTAGACGAGGGGACATGCTCAACATCTCACAGTTGGTTTAGTAAAGAGCAAAAGAAAATAAATTGCCATGAGTGCCTAAGCAATTACCACTAAAATGGTCATTGCAAAAGGAAATATGTATAGATCAATATAAAACAAGTTTCCCACATTGATAAGTAATCACTTTTTTGGAGTTTCTCGATAAATTTGTATAAGCAAAATTGAAGTTGAAACTAAACTCTTAGTTTGATATGTAACTTTTAATTTCAATTTTCTTCAATAACTTATTTACTTATAAGTAAATTTACATAAGTAGTTCTAGCCTCAAGTTCAGAATGCTGATGTATGGAGAAAACAACATTGGAGATCCAATTTAAAATTTATTCACGAAATTAGCCTCAAATTCAGCAAAAGGTCTAAATTATAAAAACCCATAAATTATATCAAGAATTAAAAGGAAAAGAATCAAACGGAAACAGAAAAATATCACACCTTGAGCCTTCTCCCAAGCTCCTTGTAGAGAAGGAACCCAGAAAACTCAGCAGTGCAAGACCTCTCCAAGAACTCTACAAAAATCTGCCTCAAGGGATCCTCCATTTTATCAGCAGCCTCCTTGAACTCTTTGTTCCTCACAAAGTGAGTCTGGTTGAAATCAGTCTTGAATTCCTGCAACAAAGCCTCAAACTCAGACATGTTCAGATTCTTGTTGATTTCTGTGTTAAAAAGCTGCTCCATTTCATCAAAATCTGTGGTGTAGAATCTTGGGGTCAGCAGGGATTCATTTATTTCTTTTTTGCCAGCCTTTTTCTTCTTGGCTACAGTTGCTGCCTGGGACTGGGTGGTGGATGACATTGTGATGGTAAAAAATCTGGAGCTTGGCAATCGGGAGTTTCCAATTCTTGGGATGGTGGAGCTGAATTTGGATATGGGTTTGACCAAGGCCATTTCTGCTGCCATTTTGGGGCAAATTTTGTAGCAGAAAAATGAAACTAAACTGGAGTTTGTGGAGGGAGAGATAAGTTGTTGGGCTATATGTAATTTGGATGAAAGTGCTTGAATCTAATCTCATCCAAGGAAATCTATGGTTTGACACGTGGCATGATACAATGGGCCTGCATGATTGCTAGGTTGAATCAATTTCGAAGTTGTGGTGTCAAAGTACGTCGAACTGTAATCCGAGCTAGGACTAACCCGGTCCCACATAGACCAAAAACAAACAAATAAATAAAAAAGTGCAGCGATTCTCTTGAACCCGTAGGGCTGTTTTGGCATGCCTCGGCTTAATCCACCTTGGTTGAGCCTCGCGAAGAATTGAAGAACTGGACTTCACCAAGCCCATGACAAAATCCAGTCGGCTTCATGCTCAAATCATTTGACACCACTCATCGAAGGTGAATTCTTGGGGCCTCTATTTCTCCACACCAGTCCTCGACATATTTTTCTATTTTCTGGGCATTTGATTTTTTTTTACATGAAACTGTGGCAGTTAATTGCCAAGACTTTCTGATTTCCCTATCTTTTCATGAATCATAATTTAATAAAAACTACGATTAGGATTAAAGACCAATTCATTCGAGAATCCCACAAGAAAAGTGGCATTCTAGAAGCAATTTAAGAAAGACAGCGAACAAGAAATTCACTGCAAATTCTATAATTTAGTTCCTCCAAAAATATCTGGTATTATATTATGCTCCCGTCCACTGGATACATAATTTCGACTATGCTGACGCTGCCTCTACAATCAGATTACAAGTAGCTTGTAGCTAGGAGGATGCAATAGTGAGCACCATACTTCGTCCGGAAGATTACTATTCAATGTAAATTTATGTTCATACAAACTGTCAATATCTGTCTCCAGTTAGATACATTTTCCTAACAAAATCTTAATGAAATCTGAACTTTGAAGAGAAAAGGAGAATGTAAAATAAACTGGGTGAGCAACAAAAGCACTATATATAAAACCTATCTATTTTCACTAGGATTATACTACTTGTACATTATGGATGCCATAATGGTATGGCATCCATAATGTACCCCAAGCATTGCCCATTTTCACTATTTCAAGATTTCTCTCTCATTCTGCAAGATCCTGCATTATTTTCGACAGCCCGCACTTCAACTATGGTCCATGGAACTTCTGCTGCCAGTTTGTATCTAGAATTCTGAAGCTAACAAGAATCTCATGTATGTTCTAGTTTAAACAAAATGAATTAAACATCTATATTTTGAGAGCTTCCAAACACAAGACATAGCGATCTTCTCACGCATGCATCCAAATCTTTGATGGGGGTTGGGGTACTCATTTCTCCTTTTATCAAACCTGTCAAAATAACAAGTACTTTTCTGATTTCAAATGAAATGAAAGTTACGTACTATGTAATCCATATTTTGACTGCATCACCCAGTATATGGTTGAATTCGAAAGAATCAATGTCAAGAGAAGAATTGTCAGCATCAATGCAGTAAAACAACACATGGATTGTTAACTACTACCATTGAAGCCATAACATGGAATTGTAGATTTTATTTTACTTTTGGGTTCTACTAGAATTTCTTGATTACAATATTACTAGAACAAACTTTTCTTTTGTTTGCTACTCCTGCAATTTCTACCTTGATTTTCTGTCTCAGTTGGTATGTCTTTACAATAGTGTCGCCATATTTACTTTTGGGTTCTTTATTTTCCCCAAACTTTGATTGGGATAATTTCAGGGTCCTTCAATTCTTGTACAGCTGAAAAGAGAAATGAGCAGGAACCAAATCTTTCATTCTCTTCGTGCTGTTTCACATTATCCTTAATGCCTTTGAATTCCAGATTATGTAAGATCCCTGGAATTAATGCACCGTTATTCTCAGCAAATTTATCTCCCATTGAGCTAGCCAAACTTCCTTTGATATTAAGATCCGTCGTTTCCATAACCATTATTTCCTCTTCCATAACATATGCTCTGAAATCAATAATCAAAGGTGGGATTTTAGAGAAAAAGACATACTCTCAGGTTTTTTATCATCCCTCCTTCCCATCGTATTGGTACCCGAAGTTCTCATACGTAGTCCGCCTACGTGATAGCATGACTTGTTTATACAATGTATACACTAACCATTGATTGCCAGGATATACTAGATTCACAATCGATCAGCCTATGGAAAAAGCATAAACCTGTTGGAAAGGTTTGTGCACACAAAGTTATTCTCAAGTTCACATTAAGATAAGGCATAGAAGACAAGGTGTCAATGCCTTCTTTTCTTTAAATTCCAATATATTACACCATCTTTAGTTCATATAAGTGAAATAGCTATGGGAAACTTCCTGATAATCATAAAAAAATAATAGATTGATCATGTACGCTTTGGAAGAACAATCACCTGGTTCGTGCTAATCAGATAGAAGTGGAAAACTAGGTGGTGTGTTTTTTTTTTTTTTTTCTAATTCTAAATTCCCAATCATGTATTGACATGCGTCCCTCTATCATTGAGTTTGTCACCATAACATAACTTTGAATATTATTAGTAATCAACATTTAAAATATTTTCTAAGAGAGAAAAAATCACTTGTTCATATTGAAAATTTACATTTCAACTTCTCTACTTGTTCCATTTTGCATTTTCAGTTGCAAATATCAATTACTTCTAAAATTGAATCATTTTGCATATATAGAACTAATCTTTTTTACTACCAAAAAATGAATAAAAATATTTAAGCCCCTGTTTGAGAAAAAGCTAATTTAAGAGAGAAGAAAGCGAAGTTAAACCTTACATAAAAGTACTACTATTGCCAAAACGTCGTTCAGTAACCTACAACATTAAATACATATTAGAGTACGCGACGAGCTCTTTCTGCCAAGTCCAAAAAGCAAACCTTCGACCACGACAGGACCTACAGGCATACCCTATCCAGAGTCGTAAACTCAACTTCTGATCAGGGAGCTCACTTCCACAACCTCCATTCCTTAAGGTAAAATACACAAAACTAGATTCATCTTGCCGCTATACTGTACCTGTACATAAGAAGTCTGCGTACACATTTGATTAGTTTGCTATCATCGACCAAATACATTGTCATACAAATTTCATGATACAACATGTCTTGCGTTGAAGAAAAATCAATGCTATTACAAGTAATCCAACATACATAGCGAGATAGAGAAGCAAACATATGAAAAGAAGAAAAAAGATGAGAAGACCAGAACACGAACAGTATTCTTTCTTGTTTACACCAAAAAACCGAAAAAAAAAGAAAGGAAACAAAAGTTCAGAGCAAAAAAGAATAGGAACCCAAGAGAAGAAGAAAGAACCCGACAACAAACCCCTATCTACCACCAACCCGTTACACGATCATAAATGTACAAAAATAAGTACAAAGCACAAGCTACATAATCATACAAGTACAAAATAAGTATAAAGCACGTGCTACATGATGTTACAGCAATTTATATCTAATATTTACCATTTCTTTCTTCCCAAGTAGCTTAACTTGCAATACAATTAAGTGGAATTCATCGGGACATTTTTTTGTTTAAAACAGAGATATAAGCAGACTTTATATAACCACTCAATCATAGCTAATCAACAAGACTTACTATCCAAGTTTCACATGGGTCTGTATGTTTCAAAAGAATTGACTGTCTTGCAAATTTCAAAATAAAAAGAGGCTTGGCTTTTGAAATTTTTCGATTTCTATGCCTTGCAATCCATTGAAGTTAAGGTTAGAAGTGTTTAATATCTTTGTCGATCCAAGTATTCTCCTTTGAAAGGAGCCCCTCTCTTCAAAAACTAAAATGATAGAATCTAGAAGGAAACAAAAAACAATTGAAATAAATCAAATTTAATAACAAGGACAGAACTAACCTTTTTCCCAGAGGGATCAAGCACCAAGAAAATTCATTATTCATTGTAATTGGCATCATGAATTGAAGTACCCTTTGCATTTCGTAGACCCGCACAAACACTTCTTCCTTCCATGATCTCCCTTCTCAGGTGGGACCTTCCCATAATCGTATGTTAGCTCTTGCATGGGAGGGATATGTCGGATGGCAAAGAAAGCAATATGGAGGTACGAGTCATTATCACTTTCACGCAGAACTGGCAGCCAGATCACATTGGGTGAACAACTATGGTTCATGAAACGAGCTACGTTGCCATTATTTTTTGCATTTATAACAAGGGGGAATGGAACTTTTCTAGAACCATTAGAATCATCTTCACCCTGTACAGCCACCAATGGCTCGTAGGAGCGGGTAGCGTCGAAAATATAATTATCTTCATTTTCATTCCCAAGATCTCCTACAGTAGATGCGTCTACAACATCCCCTGCATACTCACAAATAAAACCTCCAGCACGAATAGGATCCCAAGACCTAAGCCCCCAGCCTCTGTTCTTTGTTTTAAAGACCTCAAGGCGGACTTTCAGACCTGCCTGAGACATTCGATTCCGACAGTTGGGAGGGCATGCACAAGTCGGTCCACACTCGTGTAACAAGGACTTGTGAGCCAGAAGAACCCCAAGTGATGAATAGAGAAGATAGCCCCCATTTTTCTGATTGCAGGGGCAGTTGGTACCACCTGGTTGACATCCACCCATGCAATGACAGCCCAAAGAAGGTTCAGGTGTAGTAAAAGGCTTGGAGTAAATGGGACGGGACACATAAGTGAAATAAGCAGGTCCCTTTTCATCATCAACATCATTCACAAGAGACACGGGATGACTCTCTGCACCCGAAGTTAGATCAGGAAGGATGACCCCCGTCCTAGCTAATCCATCCTTCCATTGTCGGATTGATTTCCACAAAGTAAAAGCTTCGGGCTGCCCAGGTACTCTAACCAACTTGTACTTAAAAACATTGCATCCAGATCTATTTCTTTCAGCCCAAGACTCCTGAATTTTGTAAAGGCCATCATAAACGTAAATCTTTGCAATTGCACCAGGAAACTCCTTTACCCCCCTTATAACTCTCACTTCATTGGCACGATGTAGAGACTTTTCAAGAGCAAGGTTTCCCCTTTCAAGTTTCTGATCAGACATTTGTCCATCTTTCAATCCACCATGGCCACTATAAATCAAGACATCACCATCTTCCCCCTCATCATCGTATCCTCCAGAAGAGACAATGCTGACAGCCACAGGTTCTTCATCCAAAGTAACTTTAAAACTCATATAATCTATGCCTGCCATACTGGGAAAATGTAACCCCACAATGCAAAGTTCCATCCTAAAGAAGAAAATGTCACCAACTTCAACCCCAGGGACATGCCCAATCCTCTTAGTGTTATTTGTCCGAACCCCTTTGGTCATCAAGAGTGCACCAGCTTTCAGGTCCGGACGTCTAGCAATCCCAGAAGTCAAATCCTTAGCTTCTGCAATCTGGGTTAGCCTTCTCCGAAATAAATCATAAGCCAACAGTACAGTAGCGACTACCTCTGTCTCACCGTTAGCTCTTCTGAACTCATCAATTTCCCTAAGCGTAAATGATGTCAAGAAGTCATTAACAAGAGATTCAACGTCCCATTCATCGCGATTGACTCTACTCTTCCTTGCCCCACTCTTACGCTTCCCCAAATAACTAGCATCATCCAAATCAGCCGAATTCACACCAAACTCACCCGCATACTGGTCACTCTGATAGTCACTGTAACTATCGTTCTCCATGCCTAAAGATCCCGGACTGCGACCTCTCGAGGCCCTCTTAGAACGCCCCTTGCCCCCATTGGCTTGGGGCATTGGTGTTCTAAATGAATTCAGTGGAACAGGAGCCGGTATATCATCGGAAAAACTGAAATTCGCCGGTTGGTTCGGTACACTAAATGGGGACTGCTGAGAATCATTTGGAATCATGAAAGGGTAAAATGGTCGGACGCCAGGTGGGAAGGGACCGGTTGGTGCAACACCCACAAATGGCGAGGATTGACGGGTTGAAGACATGCCGGTTTGGTTTGGAAACAGCGGGGCAAGACATCTTAATGGCCTCACATCCAAAACCCTAGACCTATCAATTGACCCAGATGGAGGATTTGAGTCTGAACCCAAACTCTGATCCATTTTAACAACTACACAGCACTCTCTTTCTACAAATTCTAATGAAAGCAAAGTCGGAATTAAATTATTACAGAAGCAACAACACTCTTTCCTCCGAAAATATATTAACAAAGCGTTCAGTCTAACTAAAATAGCAACAATATAACAATAATTACATCAAGGTTACAAAGAAACCATAGCTCTAGTAAAATCTTCTCCCTGCAAAATTAAAACAGATATAATCTGAGAATTCACTGAAAATCGAAAGAACAAATCTTCGAAGAAATAAACAGAAAAGCACTATCTTTCAGTTAAAGCCCTAAAGCCTCATTTGCAAACTTAGCAAGAAATAACATAAATATGTATATCATTCGAAAGGGCTAAAAAATGTTGAAGAGTCGAAAAGAAAAAAAAATGTGAAAAATGGGTAAGAAAAATTCGAAAGTTAAACATCAACTTCTTGAAAAGTAAGATCTCAAAAGTGTACAGAAATCTTGAAAAGTAGCTGAGAATTGAGATGATGAAAGCTCTTTACTATACGGACCTTAACATTTGATTAGCTAGAAGATGTGAAATGAACAACAGATCTTGGATTTGAAACTTGAAAATGATGGAAAAATACCTCTCAAGAGGTTTAGAAAGAGAAAGGAGAGAGTGAATCTTCTGTTCAGTGTAGGGTTCTTAATCTCAAATGAAAAGAGCGTTCTGTGCCTGCTTTGTAGTGTTGCAGAAAATGATACCTAAAACGACGCCGTAAGCTGCATGAAACGGCTGTTGATAGTGATGCGGTGGCACACGATCAGTTTATATGAAATTATAGAAAGGAAAAATACTAATATTAATAGCTCTGATTTTTCCAAAGAAAAATATTACAAAAGCATTACACCTTTATTGCAATGACGGTCTCGATATTTTTCTCATCATTGTTTGAGAGAAAGACAACGTCGATGAGTAGTCACCGTATTAGGATCCTCAATCATGAAAGGAGGAGAATCAAGCAAAGCTCGCTCGCTCGCTCGCTCTCTCTCTGTGATCATGCATCGAGAAAAATTTTGTGATGATTCATATATCGATATGATAAAAAATCAATGTTTTAATTGAGATTTTGATAGATTTTAAAAAAGATTCTAAATTTAGGTGAAATCCATTAAAATTTTAAGTATTTCCAATTGAGATTTTAATGGATTTCGATAAAATCGTTTAAGTTTTATGTACCCTAAATAACCACTAGGTTTGGAAAAAGCTCAAGAAACAAGCTCAATGACAATGCCTTTTTTAACTGCCAATGAAAATTGGCCAAGTGTATGCATGTAAAAAATCAGATCGTATTTTTCTAGCATAAGTAGATTTATAAGGATTTTCAAATATTTTGACGTATTTCAAGTTTAAAAATACATATAGGCCTGTTTGGAGGAAATTTTTGGGAAATTAAAATCAATTTTTTGACTGTATTTTGCCAATTTTTTTACCTTTTTGGTCAGCTGGGAGCCATCTGTGAGAGTGTTGGTCAAAAAACTCGACTACAAGTGGATGGACAGCAGTAAAAAAATCCATTAAAATTTCCTCAAGACAGGCTAATAATAAAATCTATTCAAATTCACAAAATTCATTAGAATTTATAATCTTTTAAAATCCATCGAATTCTTAGTTGAGGACTCCCGTAAAGTTTACTATTCACTAATGAGTTAGGCCACTCGTTTATTCAGAGATCGAATAAGCTTTAAGGCCTGTTTGGTTTGGATTTTCCAATTTTACAGTAAATCAATTCTCATTTTTCAACCACACATTCTTCAATAAAATAATATTTTACATCACATCAATACTTTTTTCTTCTTTTTCAACCACACATTTCCCATAATATCACTATTCAAAATCAATTATACCTCCAAAAAATCTTAACCAAACAAGCTCTTAATTAATTATTAGACTGTTACTCCAAATTAAGCCCTTGTTTAAGTCTCATTATTTGGTAAAAAAAATGCATTTTTTTTTTTCATTTTTGGGTTTACATATAATATTTTTTTTATTAAAAAATGTGTGTTTGAAATAAAGGGAAAGAAAAATATATTCTATAAATAATGGGAATCAAATAGGGCTATAGTAATTTAATATAGTAATCAAAAACTAATTTTTAATCAACCTGTATATATTTTCAAAATATAAATAAGCATTTATAAATTTAAAATAATTAAAATCAAATTCGATTTACCTTACAAAAAAAATCTTGAATTTAATAATTTTAAATTACACGCCATGAAGTGTTTGTTAAAAAAAAAAAAAGGCCTCAGACTTTGAAACAAGTTTACCCGGGAACAATGCAACAGACCTTTTGCATGCCTGCAGAACAGTTCCCACGTTTTTCCATTGCGTGGCAAAATAGCATATACGTGGCATAGGTGTTGTGTAATGTGTCAATTTCTAGTATCCGTTTGAAAATTGGACCGAGCTGCAAATGTGAGATGGGAGGTGGGTGTTTAACATTTGGGGTTGGGGTTGGGGTTGGGGTTGGTGGGGTTAATCGAGGACCCACTTCATGTGGGAGCAATTGCTCTATCTGGCATTTTACAGGCCTAGTAGAGTAGAATTATCCTTGAAAATTTTATAAATATTCTTTTATTGCATTTATTAAATGAAAATTTAATTATAGACCCGTTTGATATGACTTTTGAAATGACAAAAAAAGACCTTGAGATCCAAAGTTGTTTTTCGATTCGTTCTACTAATTTTATGAAACTGATTCTGATAATTAAAAGAAATTTTAGAGAAAGCTAAGTCATTGTGGTTTTCTCCAAAAGCATTTTTGAAATATGAAGTACTTTTAAAAATTAGTTTTCAAATAAAAATTAAAGTAATTTCCTCAAAAACCTCTTCTACATAAAGTAAAGATATAAGCAAAAGTCATGTCAAACGAAACCTAAGTTACTCATTTTAACCAACTGCTTTATGCAAATGACAAGACAACAATTGAATCAAACAATTATTTCTCAACTAGATTATATGACAACTTATTGTAATTGGTATACCTATAATCCAATCGATTTTGAATATAAACACTTTTAATATGACTAATGCATTTAATCTAAAATAATGATATTTATGTATCACCATTTACATTTATTTTTTTACAGATTGGTGAGGACGAAAAGAAAGTGGGAGAGTTTTATTTATTTAGTTGATCGGTAAAATTTTGACTTAATCATATCTTGTCATATTATCTGCAGGTTAATAAATCAGTAATGTGTCATGTACATGTAGTACAACCAATTTTTAAAAAATCGAATAGGGCATCGACTTGAAAAAGGGAAAGTGTCAAATCAAGGTCGAATTGGGATCAAATCGATAATATAAAATTATCAAGTTTTTATATTAATTATATCATTAAAAGTTAAAATATAAGTTTAAATAAACATACAATAAACCTTTAGCAATTTAATTAACTAATATACTTATTATAATTTAAAATTATTCAATCCTTTAATTGTTAGCTATAATAGTTAATCAAGTGTGCAAAACATTCTTACGTTTCAATTATAATAATATAATTGAATTATTAACACAAAACATCCTTACATATGGTTTTCAGTGTGCAAAATATTCATACGTTTCAATTTTTTGCATTTTTACTATTTCTACGTTTCATTTTGAAAATCATCATTTTCATCTATTTTTTCAATTAAAAGCTGTGAAATGTCGAAAACACCATCCTATTTAAATAAAACAAAAAGAAAAGAAAAGAACAAATTAAAATCATAGTCCCAAAATTTCAAAATATTACAAATGAGTCCCCAATATATAATTAAAAATCCAACATACGCCAAAAACTCAGACCAAACACTACCTTTGAACCTTAAAAACTCCAGCCAACCACCCAACAAAACCACCAGAACTCCATGCCATTGAATAGCCTTCACTCCTCTCTACACACACCACCCAACCACCAACCCTAACGTTTCTAGATTTGGCTGGAATCGATAGCCAAAATCAGCAACTTGTCAACACAAAATCGACTACATCACCTTCTCCGACCAACCACCATCGAGATTTTTTCGGAATGTGATTGGTTGCATCAGGCTCATTGTCACTATGAAAGGTATCAATAAGTTGAGGCAAGTCATATGCTATACCTATATGGAAATGTACATTTGCCTAAAATTCATTTAAACATGTTTGATTCATTTTGATTTGATTCGATTTTATTATATTTATGCACATGGCTTCTAAAAATCACGTGAAAGCAAAAATAGAGATGATGATAAAAAATCATAAAAATAATTGGTAAGAAATTAAAATCAAAAGTTAGTTTTAAATTATATTCCTTGACAATTTAAGAAGTAAAAACATATAATTTCCTTAACCGTTACCTTGATTTATTTTATGAAAACAATTTTTGGGCAAAAAGAGATAGTGAGGGAGGGAGGGGAGGGTAGGGTGGGATGGGGAACGAAAATGGAAAGGTAATGTGTAATAAAAAATATTTTCATGGTAGCAATAATATTAATAATCAGTAATAATTATATGGTGCAGAAGCTAACTTTTTGTTAGAATAAATTAAATTTTGTATTGATGATAATATAATATAAAACGGATATGGAGTGAGGGGGTATATAACTAAATATATAAAGGTAAAATTGGTATTCAAATTTTTTTCCTTAATTCTTCCCTTTGTAGATGACTAGTTTTTGCCTCGTGCAATGCATGAGTTGTGTTCTATTGAAGGGAATATTAGCATCTTGAATGCTAAGATTAGATGAGAGATTGTATTACAAAATTTCCATACACGTTTGTATAAAAGAAGAGAATGAATGAACTTTGAAGAAAAAATTTGAGAAGAAATGAAAACTGCCATTAAAAACTCGGTTGCACTAAAAATTAATCAAGGGACAGTTGTTTGACAGACAACATTTATTACACTGAGAATTGGAAAGACAATTACATCCCCCGTTTTAACAATAAGTTTACCAAAAATACCTCCACATAATAATTTAAAATGAATTTTCATGAACGCTGATATTAAGGATAAATTTGGAACTAAAATTATTTAATGCAATTCTACAACATAAAATTACCCAACATTAAAAATGGATAGTTATTTTAGTCCATGAGAACTATCAAAAACAGCAGAGTAGGATAGAGACATATTTAAGCTTAATCCAATAATCCCCATTAATCAAATATCAAATATCCAATAAGAAAGAGCATATTCTCCCCAACCCACTCATTGAACTTACCTACAATTAAGAAACTTACTGCGAAAAATATGACTAAATTTCCACTCATTGTTATGTAGATCATGTGCAATCGACTCTTGAGTGGGAGGTTGTTGGGAAAAGTCTCGCATGTCGAGAATATTAGAACATATGTACAGGACATACTATGATCAGTGCGTCCAGTGCGAAGCCGTTGTCGCCACTCTCTTTGCCTTTGAGTTTGTTGTTGGCGACATGAGAGAAGTTGCAAACTGTAATGTATCTCTCAATTTTGTACCAAGGTTATAAGAAGAGATTTTTGTAAAAAATAATCTTGGGAGTCGGTAGGGAATTTACGTAGCAAATTTGGATTTGATGTTGTGGGCAAAACTTATAGGAAAAGATGTTGTTTGCCTTTTGGCCTATGTTGGGAGCAAAATAAGGATGTAAAGTCAACAATTGCGGGTATATGTACATTAGACGATGGCTTACCCAAAAAGAAATCGAATATTCAGAAGCAACATGGTGAAATTAAAAAAAAAAAAAAAAAAAAGGTATCTTCGCGATTTGCAGAGACACAAAGCCCCATGTCTCCACACAACGTAGAGACGGGACGTCCGTGTCTTCACACAGCGCGAAGACAAGGTCTCTTTTTTTTTTTTTTCATTTTCTGTTAAATAAGATGTTTCAATTCCCTGCCTATTAATTAAACAATATTTTAAAAGGTTGCGGACACCCTTTGTATCCCTCCAAGCGTAAAATTCTTGCTCTCCAATTAGTCTTAACAAAATGCAAATAATTAAAAATTACAGATTTAACAGAACCACCACCCTACGCATAGAACATGTTTTGGACGAGGAACATAGATATTGCTTTCATGAAGAAGCTCGTAGTCATCCTCGTCAAGCATATATGAATAAAAAAACATTTTCATCCTCGTCGATTCACTCTTTAGTTATTTCACAGCAAACATAAACGAGAAGAAAATAAATGACCAATATCTCCGCACACAGTGCAGACTGTGCTGAGTTCTATGTGGAGTTTCACTCTGCACTCTTCCCCCCCTTGCGGAGTTCACATAGTGCAAAGTTCTGCCGATTGATTCCACCCTGTGATTTTTCAAAAAAAAAAAACAAATTTTACATTTGTAAAATTACTGATTTAAAAAAATGAAATAAATAAATAAAAGAGAGAACCTCTACCAATAATATTCAACTTTGAAATCCAACAATCGAGCTTCGGCAAAAACACTGACATAGGAAACTCTTTCTTCTGCTCAGAAACACCACATCACAAATAAAAATCCCTATCGAAAACCTTGAATTATTATTCACAACACCAAACCATTTCATATACTTCAAACTAAAAAAAGGACAAATATCAAACACGGGAAATGATATTATCATTACAATTACAATATGAACCTTATCCGATGGAGATCGTTTTGCCGCTTCACGGCACCACTGAAAACAAGTGAGAGAGAAAGAGTGAGAAGTCAGAAGATTTGAGAGGAATAATGAATTAAAAAGATATAACAGGAATTGGTTTGCTTCTCCCACACATACATAGAGAAGATATTTATAAAATATCAACTACAATTTACGGTTTCTCCATTACGTACATGGAGAAGATATTTATAAATATCAACTGCAGTTGATGGCTGAAGAAAATATATACCAATTAGTCAACAAAGATGGCTAGATATGAAAAGAATAATAATCAGAGAAGAAACCATGTTACTGCAATTAGTTTAAAGGAGATTGTCCACGGTAGCCAAATTAAATGATTTTATAGTCTGAAAACTTGTGGGAAAAAGTAGAAATACTATCAGTAGTCAATAATTGCGGCTTGTAAGAAACACAATTTTTTTTGGCCGCACATGGAACAGTAAACTGAGAGTGAAAAACCCAAATGAATAGTATTCCTCAAACTCAATACTCCCTCTTTTAATAAAGAGTGGATTCGCTAGATTGTGTAGGAGATAGTTCAACTTCAATTTCTACTAATGTATGTTGATAAAGATTTTCATTGCATCAAGTCAATTCACTAAATTAGATGTTATTTCAATTATAAATAAAGAATTTCATCAACTCAGGTCATGTCAATTCATGCAGTTATTTGTTAATCTATTTCTAATGGGGTTGAACCGCATCCTTGATGACCCCCATCTGCCATGTCCTACCCTGGACATTGGTGAAAGAGGTTAATCGCATACTATGTCTCCAAGAGTACAGGGTGGAAGACTACTTGTACTTACCCATGACCAAATTCATATTTCAGGATTCGAATCCTTGACACGGCAACCTCAAACAAAGCTGGAGTTTTTCCACCTTCCCTTTTTACCACTTGTGAAAAGAATAATAATTAGTGAGTTGTAATAATGATTAACCCAATTGTACAAAAAAAGTTAAACTTCAATTACTACTAATGTCTTTTAATAAAGATTTTCGGTGAGTAGACCAACTCACTAAATTATCTAATTTTTTTTTTTATTTATAGATAAATATTTTCGTCATATCTCATCGCGTCAATCCATGCAATTATTCGTTAATTCATTCATAGATTTATACACCACGTTACGAACTTGTAGGAATGATTAGTCCGATTGTGTATGAAAAAGTTCAATTTCATTTTCTACTAATGTCTAGTAAATAAAGATTTCCATCGAGTTAGATCAATTCATTCAATTATCTATTATTCATTTATAGAGAAAGATTTTCGTCAATTCATGTCAGTGAATTCATGCAATTATTTGTTGGGTCATTCATAGTTTATACATCACATTACAAAATTAATAACTATTACTTCGATTGTGTACGAAATAATTCAGGACGTCCCAAAAAGAAAGCAGTATTATATTCTAATGAAAAATAGTAATTTACTATAATTGGAAAAGAGTGGTCTCCCAACTTATTGGAAACGAAAGAATTCCCAAATTTCATAGAAATGGGATCCGTAACATCAATAGTCCCAAACAAGAAAACATAATGAATAATGTTATTTACCTCCACTGATACTTAGCATCACTTTACGTGACAATTAGAAGTTATTATATGACATGTTCATTTAAATTAAAGTCAAAATATTCATTTAGAGGGTGTTTGATGTAGATTAAAACTAGATTTTAAATGCATTGTGATATAAGTTTTTGAAATATGGGACCCATGAAAAATGTTGATATTGATTGTTTGATTTTGACTTAGATTAAAATTAAATTTTAATCCGATCCAAACAGACCCTTAATTGAATCTATCAAGTGTGACCATCTAAACTGATGTTTTAGCACCACTAACGTTAAAGAATATTATTCAAACATAATAGCCGTAGGTCCTAATGTGTCCTTAATTTGACATATAAATTTTAACAAACATGCTTGTAGTACTTTTCCTTTTTTGGAAACGAATGTCTCTTAATACTTTACCTTAAATTCATTTAATTGAAGATTACTTAAATGCAATTTTCCACGTGACTTTAAGCAAGATACGATGGAAATAGAGACAATTAAGATTTACTAAAGTTGATATTTAGATAAAGTCTTTAATTAATAAATATTTTGCGAATGATTTATACATTTTTAGATTATTTCTTCGATAACATTTTTATGAAAAAACATTATGCCGTGTCTTGTTATCTTGTGAATATAAGCGAGATGGATGGGTTAAATTTTTGATTCTTTTTATAAATGTTGCCACACTGGCATAGTTATTAAATTCGCTTTGACCAACGATATAGACAAATCATCGAATCAGTGATTCATCCTACGAGTCATTGGTTCAATCGGTGATCATTGCAGGATTGTAATTTTAATAATAATAATAATAAACTCTTTAAAATAAAAGGGCAATACATATTTTATTTCATGCCGTTTTGTTATAACTGAATATATATTTAAAATAGCTCACATTCAAAGCAGAACATCTAGTGGTGCCATAGTTGTTATTTATATATACATTTCTCTCCCAATGCAAATATAATATAAATTTTTTTTTGTCGTGGAATAATGTGAGCTAGCTTCTATTTTCTCTGAACTTGTGCAAATTGATCAATTTGAGCAGTTATTTATCTCTTATTCTTGAGCCAATTCGATCTGGTTTAAATAACTATACATAGGGTAAGAATTTTATTATATGAGTAAGATTTTTATTAAAAACAATGAAATAAGGGAGTCGTCTCATGTTAAGATTTGAAATTACATCTTAAAATGTCAACGTTATCAAGAGGAGTAATCCAATACTTTATAAATTAGTTTATGTCGTCATTTTTATTCGATATGAGATTCTATCCCATAACATGTCCTCGCAAGATGGTTGCTCGTTTTGAGCAGATCAATCTTAAAATTCGTGTGCTCAGTTTTTTTAAGTCTTAATCGGATCGAATTGTCATTGGAACTTAGATGGATTCTGATACCATGTTAAGATTTTGGATTACATCTTAAAATGTCAACTTTATTAAGAGAGGTAACACAACCCTTTATAAATTAGTTTATGTTTTCATCTTATTTGACATGAAATTCTATCCCTTAACATTCCAAGAGGAAATAACACATGTTCGAGATGAATTAGGAATAATACGAACTTAAAATTGAAATTTGAAATCAATTATTGTTCAACACAACATACATAACATTCTCAAGACGGGTTGAAGCCTTAAAAGAAAACGAGCCACAATAAAATAGTAAAATAACACTATCCTCTTTCACATCTAGTCATCGTTTGGCATTTGGACTTGTGTTTTTACAATTAGTTTAAAATCATCACGATGACACGATCAACTTTGAGAGATGGCAAGTAAACAATAAAATCTTCTCCCAAAGATCAACGCCATGAATCAATACTAAAATGATATATCATTAAAAACTTGTCTAGTCAATATTATTAATTTAGTTTTGTTATTTGTACATCGAAATTGACATTCCGATGTATAGCAACACCCTCACAATAGATGGGGCTCGCGTCCAATAAAAAATCGTTAGGACATGTCGAACCCGGTACACGCATAGTAAAACTCTTGTTCATTAAATCATTTTATCCTTAAGAAATATTATCTAGTAAATATTATCAATTGTGTTTTGCTATTTATACTTTGAAATTGACACTCCAATGTACAACATCCTCACAATAGGGGGCCCGCTTCCAATAAAAAATCTTCGCCCCTATTATGAGGGGACATGTAAATCTCGATGTACACCCTAGTAGCAAAACTCTTATTAATTGTAAGATACCTAATCATTCTAGAGATTAGAGATAGACATACCGATTTAATATCCTCTAATTTCAATTTTTTTTAACATACTTTAATAGCATGTATAACATAATAGGAAAAAAAAAGGTATAAAAAGTTTACTTTATATACATTTTCTTGAAAAAAAAATAAAAATAAAAATACTGCCTTGCCTTTGTGTAGATAGATAGAACATAAAATAAACGAAGGCAAATAAAAGTGTTATCTTTTATAATAATCTAATCCAGTTGGACCAAAAATAGCAACAAGAATTAAAATATAATATCGACAAACAACGTAAGAAATAATCAAATAGAAAGAAAAAGAAGTAAGTGATAATCCAAAATGAGCGTCATCCAATGGGGTCAATAAAGAAAACTTTCAAGAACTTCAAAACCAACCTGCTTCGAAGGCACAATTTGCAGAAACCCAAAAAGCTCGGTTGCTTGCGTGAAGCCAAGGATAAGATAAAGATCAAAAATCAAGATTTAAGCTTCAAGCAATAAACACACAATCATTGTTTCTGTGTGTACAAATTTCAAACGCAACGGTTTGTGAGCTCACTATATAACTGTCACTGCCTCATCTCTTCATTATCATCTTCTCTCTGTAAATTCTCTCTCACGGTGAAAATTATTGGGTGATCACTTGAGGGTAAAATATTGATTTCTTCTATTCTTGTATCATCATATCTCTGTTCTATATGTATTATAAATTATGACAATCGAAAGTTGCTTCTTGAATAATTATCATTCCGGATTCTGCAAAACTCCTTTCTGGGTCTCCTGTAATTGTTGCACACCCCTCTCCGTCTCTTACCACACACTGGAAAATTATGTTATACTGGATAAAGTTTTCATCTTTTGACTGCATATTTGTATTATTTGTGTATATCTTATCTCATTCCTGTGATTAACCTCAAATTTTAGTAAAAGAATCACTGAGAACAATTGTAAAATGTATATTCTTCTTTTAATTTTTCTCGTTTCTCATTTTCATTAATGTTTAGCCATCTAATCAATAATCGCTATAAGTGGATCATACAAGTAATTGTAATGATTGAATTTACAGCTTCACATGAATTTGGGGTAAAATATATTCAAATCAAAATCTCATGCCTGCGCCATGCCTTTATGGAATTTGACTTCACAATGTGCACTTAACTTTTTTCCTATCGATTATTATTATTATTATTATTATTATTATTTATTTATTTATTTATTTTTTTTTTTTTTTTTTTTGAGTGATGCTTTGGGATAATGTAAAAGCTGCAAAAAAGTTGAAGTCAAAATCAACAGATATTAACCCAACNTTTTTTTTTTTTTTTTTTTTTTTTTTTTTGAGTGATGCTGTAATCTGAGTGCAATAGTAGGTAGTAGTGTGAATTTATTAAAACGCTCCAGTGAATCATCTTTGCTTCATTAATGTTGATACTGCCGTAGATGTTGGACCTGGTAACTTTAACTCTCACTCTATTTAAAGTTTTTGTACGCGTATCTTAATGTTCTTAATGAAACTCACCATTTTACAACCATTTGAATAAAAGTTATTTCACGGGATGGGTTCCCATATAGAAAAGAACAGAAAAAGATGAATTGAAATGTGAATGAAGTATAAATTGTTGTTCTTGTTTGGATGTTATTCTTTTCCCCAACTTCTGTAGTTTGTTTTTGAAGCAAAACTGTCTGATAACAGTTGGCCAGTCCAGTTCTGTTGATATAGTTCTTGAACTCATATGTGGTTTTCTATCTTTCAGTAAGACGAGGTTGTTGTAACAAAAAGTTTTTCTGTTCACTCTTTAATACTTTTCTTCTGTTAACTGATTGAATTTTTTCTTCTCTGTATATATAATAAGATAGCTGAATTAGTATATTTAACAATGCTTGAATAGGCTGCAAAAGCTTTGGATGCATATAGGAAGAAATGGGTTCCAATAGTGCCATATACAGCATCCTTTTTTACTTCTTCATCATGTTGAATGCTGTTTATCAATCTTCTGCAACTGGAATTGAAGCAAGCCAGACAGCAACCCTTTTTATTAATGCCTCTGAAGCATCAGCAAAGAAAATACCCGAGACCTTGTTTGGCATATTTTTCGAGGTGAGATAAATAATTTATGACGAAATTCTACATCAACTTCATCTTTGATGTTCTCATCTGTGTGTTCAAATGCACACGCGTTTTTTTTAATATATTATTTAAAATTTAGCATGAAAGAACGCACTGGTGTTTTCTTATGCAAATTACATTTTGCATGATCCATCACTCGATATATTATCTGTTAATTGGTTCCATAGATATCGTTCACGTGCATTGTTGAATTTTGTAGTGTTTCAGTTTTATTATTATACGTAAACGTGTTCATAATTTTTACGTTGTTTATGTATGAAAAACTCTCGAAAATTTATTACGCGAGGGTTTAGAGATAGATATCTGGGTTTACGGAAATTGAATTGCAGAACGAAATCTGTCCTTAGATGTTGAACATGTGTTATTGTTCATAGCACCTATGTTAGCTGTTGAATAATGAGCATGGAGGCTAATATTCTTTGAAATATCTGCAGGAGATTAACCATGCTGGAGCTGGAGGATTGTGGGCTGAGCTTGTCAGTAACCGAGGTCAGCTAGAATTTCCTTGAGCTGTTCTTAGAGAAGGAAAACAGTAATGAAACTAAATATTCATCATAATTTCTTACATGGTTTTTGTTTTTAACGTTTGAAGTGTAGCATTTACATCTTCTTTAGTTTGTTTGAATAGGAAGGAATAAATGTTTTGCTGTCATCTTTTCCTTCCTATCTTTCTTGATTCAGAGATCCTTGTAGCAATATGGAGTTCTGGAACTCGTGCTTGTGTGTGTTTTTCGTTAATTGATTACTTAGCATCCTATGTTCAAGCAGCAAACGGATTCCTCTGCCCCATTAGATTGTTGACAAAACCAGAGAAATTATGCAGTTTCCCTTTCTTTTAAAGTAATTTTTAGTTTGGTTCTTCCTTTTTGTCTTCTGAGTCATTTTCAAGCAGCTCCCTCATGTTTCTTTTCCCTTTCCCCCTATTTCAATGTAGAAGTACCCATCTTTTGCAAGAATCTTATCTGTAAATTTAAACTTTGGTATGTGCAATTGCTTCAAAGCTTGAATGGTCAATAGGCCTCCTTGGATGTATTCCTCCTCATCTTACATGCAAATCATCCGTTGTATAGTATTTTCAAAATGCCACTGTACAATACTTACTAACCTTCTTGTGTTAATTATGGATAAAAAACAGTTAATGTTTCTTTTGCTTTGTTTCCTCTCATTCAAAATTTTGCTGGTCAGGACATGATCAGTTAAAAATAAGTTGCATTTTTTGAATATCAGTGGCATTTTTTGAAATTCATGATTGTTTGAGATGAAAAACCTGTGCATTATATTGAAACAGACTATGTCATTTGCTTTTGTTATGGATGCCGATGATTAGTAGTCTCGTGCAATTTTAAATTCAGGTTTTGAAGCTGGGGGTCCCAATACACCTTCAAACATCGATCCCTGGTCTATTATCGGGGATGAATCATCTTTAATTGT
>CAIGRO010142826.1:0-19139 GCA_903798355.1 Fraxinus baroniana | reverse complement strand
AAAAAAAAAAAAAAGGGTTCGCACGGAGACACTCTGTGTGGAACGAAGACACATACTTTTTTTTTATCATCATCTTTCTCACAATACACAACATCTCTGGGTTTTTTATGTGCAATAATCACCTAAGAAGTAAGCTAATCACCGATTCCAATTTTCTTTCTTGGAGTTGAATTTTAGGAAGTCCTCTTTCTTCCCGTTCCTTGTCTGCTTTCCTGGTCTCTTTCTTGCTACGAATGGCAGCGGTGATCGTGGCCGTAATGCAGACGGTGGCGGTGGCGCTTTCAAAGTTTGGAAGGTTGGCAAATGGAAATCGGAATCAGATGAGAAGGCAGTGGGCTGCCGACGGTTTGGGAAATGGAAGAAAAATCACACAACATCAAACGACATCGTGTTGGTTGATGATAGAATTTGTCGACACGTGGAAAATGCACAGTATATGTCAAAGTTGCTCTTTTAATGTAGTTAGGATTGAGTGAATTGGTAGTCACTAGCCTGAATACCTGCATACTAAAATTACTGAGATAAAGTTCATCGTGTTCAATCAGAAATGTTCCTATCCTATAGGATGAGACGGGCTACGTATTAAAATATTTCATCTTTGCTGTCTCATTTAATTCATTACTTATTTTTTGAAATACGATTTAAACATAAAAATGAAATGTGATTCCACTTATGAAAAGATATTCCCGTTTACTATCGGGACGAGAAATGGAGTATGGGTTGGGATGGATAGCTAGGAAATCTTTATTATCTTTGGGTTAAATAGATATTCAACATGCTACCTGCATCTAACCGAATTAATGAAAGAATTCTTTTGAAAAAAAGCACACTGCCTACAAATCTACGAAAATGTTTCTTTTTGTTATAACGATAAATGCCAGATGGGTATGGATTTGCTAGGGCACGTTATACTAGTCTAGCTATCACATTGATCTATATTATCTCATGCTATGGATTATTTCTTATGATACTTAAGAGATTTTATATGACTAAAATAATTTTCTCTCTTTAAGAATCTGTAATTTTTTTTTCTTTCTATATTTTTATATCTCAATTCATTATTTTTCACTCAGTAAATATCTCATGGGCAAATCGATGAATTGGTTTCAGTTTCCAACAATGCTATCGGAGTGTCAAGTGTTGAAGCACGGAGAAGATATGTCAAGGGTCAAATGTGATATGGACACACATTTGATGGTATAACAAATTCTAGTATGTGACAAATACGAGTCAATATGTGTTAATTCAATCTGAATTAACTAACCCATATTTTCATCGTGTACATTGTAGACAACCTGATCAAATAAAGAAAAAATGTTCAAAAGGTGGAGCGGACTCCGCTAACTTCTCAAAATCGGTTAGTGTCACTAATGAGTGTCTCTTTATGAGAGACAATTATATCCACTAAAAAAGAAGATGAGTAATTCTTCATAATACGCCACTAGTTTCCATGATAGATGATGCGTTGCTATTTGTTAATTCAAAAGTTTGCACACGTGTATCGGTTTGACATTGATACAAGGTATGGTGAAATTTATGTGGCTGGCTTGACAAATTTTAAGGAAAGCCAAATGTGGAATTGCACCATAATTTTCAACAAATTTGTACATCATGAGGTCATAATTTTTTTACCCTAAATGTGTATACTGCTTATGATGGAGAATATTATTCTCGATTTTGAAAACTGTGATTATAAATATTTTTCAAGTATCGTATTTATGAGAAGAGTTGCAGAAGAGATGATAGAGTTTGGCTCGTTTTCGTCAAATGGGGAGATTATTGAAAAAATTGTTAAATAACAAGCCAAAAGAAAAAAATGGCATAAATTGCAATTAAAGGAAAAAGAAATTAGTATTTTTACCCTTTCTCAATGGACCACCCCTTTTGGTGGGTGGAGCAAAAAGATACCAAAAGAAAATAATGGTATACAGTGCTAGATTATGTGACATAATTCTTAATATAATATCACATGACATTTCATAATTGGACAGTTTTAAATACAATCAACCTTTTCATCTAATCATCTGCTGTCACCTCGTATTATATCATTGCATTCGTTAAATTCCTTCTGTCAGAGTGGCAACATCCTTTTCCATTTCCAACGCCTTGGGAAGCCAAGTTATGGAAGATAAACTAGTTCAAATTTGGCCATGTAAATTGATGTGATTTGTTCTTATATTTAGTATGTAATTAAAATTTCTTACGGTAAAAGAATACAAAGTGTGGTAAAAGTTAGCTTATTTTTCGTACATTTGAAGGTTTGGGTGAGTGAGAGATTATATTATGACTCTATTTGATGATGATTAAAATCAAATTATTAGTAGATTTTGATAAAAGTAGATGGAATGTATGGTCAAAAGTTATGGATTACATGAAATATGTAGTTAAAATTAATTGTTGACTTTGATTTATATTAAAATCTTGATTTTAATCCCAACAAACAAGGGGTATATAAATGTAACAATTTTTTATATAGTAGAAGATCTCCGTCTTTGATTGTCCATAACTTTTCTCAATCGACTTTCATATTTTTCTAACTCGAATTTTTTTTAACAGAGATCACATGAACAAATCGAATAATTAATCTCAATTCTCAACATAGATATATTCACTATATTCGAGCAGAAATATATTTTTCAAGTGTGAATCCATTGGTTCTAAGCATCTCAAAAGGTTGGATATGAAGAAGACAAAGCAACTACATCTACAAGATCAAATCAATTTAGATCGAATTTGACACAATTAGACATATGGGATACATAAAAATATGATTTTAGAATGTTCTAATTTTAAATGCTCTCTTAATTACAATTTAATTAACATTGTAAATTACTTTTTTTTGAAGTAGGAATTTAACATTTTAAAACAAACAGTATACTTACGGAAGCTTCTATTGTAATTATTTTTCTAATAAGATTTCTAATTATCTCCAACTATTTTATTCTGAATTTGTTGTGCATAGTTTGCTTAAGATTTACTCATTAATTTTCTTAAATATTAGTAAGTTTCAAAATCAATATCTTTTTATCGGTCGCAATTTAAATAAATTACTTTATTTAGAATGAATTAATATGACATGTCACCTATGCTTAGGAGACCTTCTCTCTCTACATACTCAAGGTTTTACATGTATAAAAAATTTGAAGGAAAACTTGTAAATTATATTGGACAAGATAGCATGTAACATAACTTATTCCTAATTTTTTTCTCGTCTAGTCCAGCATAAAAATAGCAAAATACTAGACCTCAGCATCGCTCAGCGTTAGAGATGGCAATGGGGAGCCCCGCCCCGCCCTGCCCCCTGCCCCACCTTAGATGGGGCGGGTTTCGAGCGCAAGCTTGCCCTGATTAATTTTTTTTTTTTCAAAAATTTTTAGTTAACTAATTTTTTTTTTTAAATTTGTAGTTAATTATTTCTTTTATCCTTCACGAGACGAGGCACCCCCTCCCCGCCCCATCCCGTCGGGGGGGTTTTTTTCGCCCCATTCGGAGTGGGGCAGCGTCGAGACGAGGCGGGTATTTTTGCTAACACTACTCAGCATTATCCCGCTTCGAATGGAGTGGGGAGGATAACGTGTTTCTTATACTTAACTTAACTTGCCTTGACTCTTATTTTTTTTGTATGTTACATTATATTTTTATAATTAAAACATTTTTAAAAATAAAATAAATAAATAAGTAAGAATGATGGAATTGGAATATTTTAATCCCTACTCCGTCTCTTGAAAATTCTTGATGGATGGTCGGGTAGTCGGTCCGTCCCATGATCATGTTGTCGTTCTTAGTCCAATGCGTCAAATACGTAATTAGAATTTATTTGCATTTCGAAGTTCATGAGTTATAGATAATCATCATAAATTTAAAGGTCTAATCAATTATTTGAACATGTCACCAAATCATGAATTCTAGCACACCGCAAAGGTAATAAATTAGGGATGATGTAAAATGTAATTGAAAAACAACACCTAAAATTAGGTAAACCTATAAATATGGATCTTACAAGCATTTAACTAAAATGATGTTAACTACTCCAAATGATCTTAGATTGTCATCAAGCTTGCATCATTTAACTCACAATTGAAATATATATACAAAATAATATTAAATAATTATTGGTATCTGTCATTAAATAATATATATAATTTTTTTCTTAAAATAATTTATAAGAACTTCTCCGTATTCAATGTTTTAATAAATAATGAGTATTTAATTGAGTAAGACCTTCATTTTTTGCATCAATAAAATAGTTAATTGATGGATCAATGAATATAAACTAATTAGGAATCAACTTTAAAATTATTTTTAATTTGATTTTATGTAAAATATTATTTTCAGTAAAACGATAAATAATCGAAATATAAAATAATATAAATAATCGATAAAATGATCTAGATGACTATTGTTCATTTTTCTTAGTATATAAACATAGGTATCAAAATATGAATTAATATTTTGAGGATTAGGAGATATATCCTGAAAAAAAAAAAAAGAAAAATAATGCAACATGAGACTATAATGTTGTCTATTTCAATGTCGAGGGCAATTAGCAATTGAAAGAGAGTCGGGAATTGCTGACATCGTCACAAATGATGTTTTGTCAATAATCGATGATGGATGTGCATCGATGATTTGATTATTGCATTGTTGTTTGTAATGTTGTTCGATGCACGACATACATTGATTTTTCATCAAATATCATCTATGAATCTATCTATAATCATTTTTCATGTTTTAATTCTTTTTACTTATTTTGAACAAAAGTTCTTATCATTGGATGCCTTATCGAAATATGGAGCTCTAGCAGATCGTCTCACTCGATTTAAAAGTTTAGTCAACTTTCATTTCCACTAAAGCTTTTAACGACCATTCCCACTCCCTTCATTTTTCGAACGAGACTTCTAGCATATAATCTGATTTTTTTTTATTAAGTATGAAGAGATTTAAATTCAAGAATTCAACTACTAGTAGAAAATGCACACTTAGAAACAATTGTGGTTATTTGAATAGTTAGCACATCTTTTACAATTTGGGAGACAATCTTGTATTTATTTGTATTCAATTTCCACCAAAATAATATGTCAAAATGCTGATTGGTCAAATCTTCAAATCATTCTAGCAATTAACAGTAAAATCTACAAACTAATTTAAAATGTAAATAATTAATTGAATGATCTAACCACGAAATTGAGATGCAATAAACAATAATATTGTCCACTGGGAGTCTGGCACAAATTAGAACAAAAAAACACAACTATCAATAAAATATAGCAAATAACTATCAAAAAATAAGAAAATTTAGATGAACTGACATGAAAAATTAGCGAAAATTCGAGACAATTAAAATTTAGATTTAATTGTCTCCTCAATTGTATTGGGCGTTCGATTTCATCCAATTTGAAGGTTTTGCATTCGCAGTTGTGATGACTGATGGATATTTGGTATGATTTAATTAATTAATTGAGATGGATAATTGTCTATTTAGATATTGAATTTAATTTGGTTATATCTAATATGAATTTATATTTAGTTTTAATTGGGTTGGATAAAGTAGAAATTGATTTATTTTAATTTTTTTTTTTGTAAATGGTTTGTAAATGTTGAAGTCTAAACTAAACCAGTTTGAAACGATTTGATTCAATTTAAAATCAAGAACCCCGCTTACTTGGCGCCCCCCTATTGGAGGGGACGCCTATGGCAGCCCCCCCTCCAATAGGGTGGCGCCCCTGTTTATGCCCCGGTTATTGAGCCGGGGCATAAGGCTTTTTTCTCAAAATCAAAACGTTGATGGATCAATGTGGACCTAATCCGATGATTTCAAAAAAAGGGCTTCAATTTGATTTTGCGATTTGACGAATTCGTTGTTCAGCCTTAGTGAAAAGGTGAAGGGATTACTGCTAGATGAATGGTGGCCTCATCTCAATGGTCGACGCATCATCCTCATAAGCGTCACCTTTATTGTCCTTGGTTGAGGTGGAATTAAATGATTTTGAAAAGTTACTACCCTGTGACCTAGTCCGTCATGTAAAAAGTAAATTGACAAGTCGAATTTGAGACATCTCTTGGATGAGACAAAACTATGGAAGATACATAGCAAAACATAGGTTTGTTACTTTAGAAGTTGGGTGTAGTAGATCGTAGCACATCGCTTTGAATATGGAGGTGACCTTTACATGTCGATTCACTGAGGCGTAGGCACTTCGAATTCCTTAGTTGATGGCCTCGATTAGGCTAGATAAGCAAAGTGAACTGAAATGCAGGCATTAGGTGATTTCTTGCTATTTACCTAGCTGGTTTCCATGTGACCATTGATAGGAGTCTCGTAGGATGAGACATAACAATTTTGAAAAATATTATATTTCACATATATTTGTGTTATTGTATTTTTTTGATTTTGTACATAATCAAACTTTGCTCCCACGGGACTTGGATTCTTGACTCTGCCACTTGTTTACTAAAGTCTCAAAGTATTACGATAAACACTTTGATATAAAAGTTTCTTATGACCGTAAAAGACACATCTATCGCCAGTTAAGAAAATTCTTCTTTCATGATATATTTTGTAAGAGGATTACACAATAACGAACAATATTTTAAAAAAAATACATACAAATTACTGTTTAGTTTCTTCTCATACTCATTTCAAACATGTTGGTGGAGTCTTTTTGTCTCATCATTTTCCCTATTAAAGAAAATTTTTCCAATTATAAATATATTCAAACCACACTTTTTAATAATAATTTGACTACATTTCAATTACATGAAAGGTTTATAGTCTTTAGACATTATCACATTTATGTCTTTTTTATTTTTATTTTTTTGGTCTCATTCTTATTCTCAATTTGACATAAATTATTCCTAATTATAGTTTCTCTCCAAAATTTTCTTTAAAATAGAGTAAAAAGACTTGTATGCCCATTGTATTTTTAAATAAGCAAAACAAATAATAATACAAATACGATTAAATATTTGTCCCTCATTTTAAAGCACATTAACAATATTTTTAGACGAAAATCATGATTAATGACAAGATTTCTTGATCAATGAAATGCTAAAATTAAGAATGTGACGAACAAAGGTTAAGAACATAAGTGTGATAATCAATAAAGGTCAATGATGTTTAATGTAATTAAAATGTGGTAGGAATATAATCACCTTATAAATGGTTACTAATCTTAAAATAAAAATCAATTATGGATAGAGCGAAAGTGGTATGCTTGTCCTAACGAAATATGCATGTCTCAATAAATTTGGATTTTGAGTTTCCATGGATTTCAAATCTAGTTAGTCGACAATACAAGATTTTGAACAAACAACATTAATTCGAAACAATTTTTTACGTTATTTCAAAAATCGAAGGACTCTATAGTACGTATGCATATAATGCATGATTTCCTAAAGATTTGATGGATACATTTTTTCTAACAAGACAACGACCAAAGACGGAGACACAATATTCAAATGACTCGAATTTGTCAAAATTTTCACAATGTACTATAAAATAATTGAAATGCTGCTGTATGTTGTGTGGTTTAAAAGCATCCAAACAAGTTCTATGGATTATGTAGAATTGTACAATTCCTCCAATCAAAACATAGTTACATACACTCAATTATTACATGCCTAATCACTACTTAATACAAATATCATGAGAGAAATGTAGCACTGGTTATGGCATCTATTCAAGAATATAGGAGTATATTTGGTCATTTTTTGTGTGTTCTAGAACTTAACCCCCAACATGTTGAATGACTTTTTTAATAGAAGATGTGACTCGAAATCTTTTTAAAGGTTAGGGATGGCAAAATGTCGTGCCTTGTCCCTCTTTCGTGTCCCGTTCCGCCTTGTTCCAACTCTTTTTGAAGACCTCATTGGATTTTACATTTAAAAAAAGTAATAGATTATAAACTCGATAACTTTTATTTTCTACTTAGTTACACGAATTAATTTTTCTAATTTATTTCATCTCGTCATATTTAAACAAAAATACAATAATTCGATTTTGTTTGCTTTATAAAGAAAATAGGCCTATTCTCCATAAAATTCTTTCATGATTCGTCACGAACACTACACTCGAGATTCAATACAATAGATTGCAACTAGTACATCCATGGTAAATGATACATCGATGTATTTGCAAAGAAATCAAGTATCATTTATTGTGCATAAAGTTATTTAAAACAGACTATTTATAAATGTCGATTATCAAAATATTTTGCCGTATACAATTTGAAATTTTATTAACCTACCATTTGTTCTTTCACCGCTATGTAGGGGTATTAAATGAGAAGAACCGAGTCGGCTTGCAATCTACCTGCAACTCGACTCTTTTTTATTTTTATTTTTAAAGTCAAAAATTGCACCTTTTAGTTAAAATGCGAACCGTTCGAGGGCTAACTCATGCGAGCAGCTTACATGAGTAATTTGTTGCTTGGCTCGTTGGTGGGGCGAGTCGGCCAACGCCCCTACGTTTATGGTTATAATTGCCTTGAAGTAGAAAAGTCTTGGGGTGGGGGGTTGGTGGGGATGCGATGTGTACCGTGAAGATTAAAATGGCAGCTTTCTTCTCAAAATGGTCTGAAAAAGTAAGCTAATCAAGTCTAAGAAAAAATGAGAAAAGGTTGATATATAATCTTACCCTTTTTTTTCTACTTTTATAAAAGCAGAATGAGCCAATGAGCAAACAAAAACATGGAATCTGAAAACTGTATTTGGATGGGGACAATTTAAATATGGCTATTAATTAATTTATTTGTTTTGGAATATAGTATTCTTGAAAGGGAAATGTATTATTTTTCTTCCAACTGGAAATCACTTTCACATAATTTTATTTGAGGATTAAAAAAAACTTTAAATTTTAAAATGTGATGACAAAATCATCCGTACTAAACTAAATGTTTTTATAATAGTACTCATATTTTAATTCATAATAAATATTATATAATAAAATCCTTTTTGTCCCGACTTGGAATAAAGTAATAAATCAATAATTCAATAAATTTAAAAGAATACTTTTTTTTTTTCTTCTGAAAATGTCTCTATAAATATAATAAAGAACTAAAATAGAGAATTTATTGTAGCGTGTAAAAAAATTTATTCTTTAAATTTAGAAATGCTCTTTATTACGCAAATTTAAAAAATCTCTTGAAGCTCTTATGCTAAAAATAAATTATTTAAATAGAGATGTCAAAATATATCGAGTCGCCTAGAATTGTAAAGGCGTGGCAGGCTAGGTCCAACGCATCTAAAGATATTCGGCTCTTTTGTAGCAAACTAAGAATTTAATCCTGCATGACCATACTGCATCTCTAAATGGTAAAAGAAATAAATGAACTTCAATCAGTGTATGGGCTTGGCTTCCAAATTTGTTCTCTTCAGCAAATCACATGGCGTTTTAGAATCAAAACTGGCTCAAATTTTAGAGAAATGGTACATTACTCACCATTAACAATCTATGAGTAACCAAAGTCAAATTGAAGGAACAAAAAACATGGATTTCGACCGCAAATAGAGGCTTCAAACGAGCCAAAAAAGCTGGCCCGCATACTCCTCAGGGCGGGGCCGCTCTGCTCATTTTGCACTCCCATGACAAAATCTGCTACTAATCAAATGAAATATGCATAATCACAAGCCATGAAACTGATTTATAAGATTATGTTTCCAACATACTACCGCAGTCCGCATAAATGAAGTAAACCGTAGCAATAAGCCTGCACCAAGACTCCAGAAAAGCACGATACTAATCTATGTATACTTCAATGTTCAAACCTAAGGCTTCAATTAGCTGTCTCCAATAAGAAGCATTTCAGAGAAACAGTTTCAAATATTCGAAACTAGTCGACTTTAACATCTTGTGCAGATATGTCGTGCAAATCTCCTTTTTGCTCACCATTGCTTTTCAGTCCCTCCCGCAACTGTACCAGATCAACAAGAAGTTTCCATAAAAAATGAACTTGCAAAATGTATAATTCAGAAGTTGTGAAGAAAAAGTGAATTTTTTTGGTGGAAGGTTCGTTTGGCATAGCTTTTGCTTTTTATAGAAGAGCTCTTAAGAGAGTTGATAACACTTCTAATCGAACAAATCACTTCCAGCAAATTATCAAAACAAGCTAAAAAACAACCTTTAAATCTCAAAAATAGCTTGTGGCTTTTCAAAAGCCATGCCAAAAGGCCCTAAGTAGTTTTGACTATCAAGAAACATGCTATTTGTTAAAATCAATTAATTTTCTTGCAAAGGCAGAGGTTGTCGCCAAAACTTACATTTGAGTTTCTTTTAACTGGCCAAAATGTACAAGTAAAAACGAGTATAAAAGTTCAATTATCTAGAAACACTAAGGGTCCGTTTGATTGTAAAGGTGGAAAATGGGTGGAAAGAAAATAAAGTACAGAAAATTGAATTGCCCAGAAATTGGGAATTGTAATTAATTGTTTTTTATTGGTATAATTTTTCACCTGAAAAATGTTGAAAGTTTAGTGTCCGGTCGACTTTGTTTTTTATGAAAATTGTCCATGAAAGTGATAATTTTTTCTACCATTGGGTTTAGAATTTGTTTCAATTGCAAAATAAAATAAAATAAAAAAATAAATTACCATACCGAATACCATTCATTTGGCTTTGTTTTGCATGAAAGAATTTTTTTTTACCATTGTTGATAAAAAAATTTCCAATTGCCAAAAAAAAAAGAACATTTTCCCACCAAAGTGGTGGGAAAACAAATTCATGAAAACCAAGAAAATGAGGTCACGTGGGGGTTGGGGGAATTTGTTTTCCAAGGAAAATTTTGCCAATCAAACAAGGTAAAAGATGGAACCATGAAAAATTATAGATATCAAACAGGGCCTTAGAGATTTTCAAAGTTGACAATTAGACGTGGGAAGAGTTATTTACCTGCTGGAGGACTTTCTTTTGATATCGGTATCCCTGGGAGATATAAGCAAAAGAGAAATATTATATCAGGCTACCACCACTTAGAAGCCAATTGTACCTTCTAATTATAAATGATCTATTCATATAATCACCTTGTCAGTTCCATACAAGTAATCGCAATAGGTGAATACTGAAGCAAAATTACTTTGGCTTTGTCCGCCAACATAATGATGATAATCATGGTAATCTGGACCACCGTAAAATGGAATATATCTTGTTGGAGTCCAAGGAAAGTCGAACCTGAATTGTGAAGAATAAATGAGAGGAATACAGGATCTGAGTCATCATAAGACAAACAATTTTCGAATATGATAAAGCAGAATCTACGTTGTATACTGATATTAAGTCACCAAAAATCCTATTAAGTTTTAGAATAACTTTCTACAAGAAAAGATTATCTTAGCTTTGGTCAGCTTTACGCATACAAAAATCTTAAATTTTGATAAGAGACGAATCAAGATAAGGATATTCTCTCCAACTAGGTGCAGTGGCTTTAATATTGAGGCATATAGAGTAATTTATTTTCTTCTAAAATTCATCTTCCTGTTTGTAGTTATGTTGTTTCAATAGCATATATACAATTGTCAAAGTCTGGCTGTGGTATCTAACACAATATGTACATGAATCCAACACCACAACACTGTTTAACCGAGGAAAACTGGTTCATTTAGAACCTTTTAAGTAACTACAAGCAAAATAAAAGGAGAGAATTTTGTCAAATTCAGAACTGTAAGATTGCATTCTAGGTAGCAGGAATTTTCCGGATAGCTTCTCTTTCTACAGTTTCTAAATTAAATACCCTTTCATTCAAATATACACCATTTTCAACACATTCACACACACACACACACACCCACATAAATGCCAAGATAAAATTTACTAAATTAATTATCCCCACATGAACGCCAAAAGACATCTAAGTAAATTAATTATCCTTTTTTTTTTCCATCATTAGCTCAGTTTTGTAGTTTGAGTTCATGTTCGACAAGTTCATGTAAAATTCATTTTACTTACTCCTACATAATGACATGATTTATCCTTGCTTTCGTTACAATCTAACATAACATGATAGAATGCGGCTCACAAGACCTCACACGTCATTTAGAAAAGACAGCTTATGGTCAAAATTATGCCAGGTCGCATGAGCAAAAAGGAACAAACCAGGGCAACAACACATAGCCGAGCAGACCAGATACAAACAAGACCAAGACAACACCTGCACAACGAGTCTTGCAACACTAGCTCAGCGTTAGAGTACTTCACAACTATGAATAGACAACTGAAACTCAGTGTGACAAAATAATGAATTCTCTGAGGATGATGGCATAACCAATCAAGCAACCGATAGAGGACACGTGTCCTTCCCCCCCTTTCCAAAAGGTCATCCCTCCAAAAAACTTAAAAGGGGAATTCTATTGCTCTTTCTCAATCTACACACACTTACACCCCACACATATTTGTGTTATTTCACAAAAAGACATCATCTAACCTGACCATATCCACCTCCTCTCTCAAACATGACTTTCAGTTATCAAGACAAACATAATAGGAAGAAAAAAATCTATCAACTGAGCTGACCCGGTCCACTCCAGTCTCGACAATTTTTTTTATCAACAGCTTTGACACTGCAGGATAGCTAAGCTGCTTGAATTAATTATAAAATGATCCCAAGAAGTCACAGTTCAATTATTTGATTAACTGAGTTTGATGTGCTATAAGTCTTCCCCTGTATTCTATTGCAACATGGAACTATTGAAAAAAATCGTACAAGCAAAATCTCTATTTCAACGTCACTCCTTTTAGGAGTAACAAAGTGGAAGTATTTAACCATTGGAATGCAAATTTATCTCAAATGCACGAGTTTGTAAAATGCATGTTATAGAAGGAAAAGGAGAAGGGGTAGCACATACAGTCACATGCATGTCTTATTATTTACATAAAACAACACTGAGCAATAATCCCACAATGTAAATGTTTATATGTCAATAAACCAAGAGAAATTTTCTTAAAAAGAACCAAAGTGGTGAGGGGAAATGAAAAGTAAACATCTTCTAAATTTTCTTACTACAAAAAGCCTAAACATTTTCATAATCCAAAGTCGTCTTTCTCCTTGTTCATTCAAAGTGATATTTCATTAGAAGGGACAAGAATTGTTCCGAGGAAGAGGCTGGGGGGAAATTTGTATTGCAATAGTGTGTAGCGAACATTTCTTCTCTAGTTTTTGAGGCCTTTGTATGCATATACAGACACAGTAAGAAGTGAGAAAAAGAAATATACACGTACACACGATTGATTGGAGTTTTCCTGTACTGGAGAATCTAACAGGTCAATTCACCCAGTTCGTCTCACTCGACAACTCCACGAACTTTCCAAACCCGCCCAACTCGACAATCTCCCAATTCTCCAAACTGTTGGAGTTGGGTGACTTGGTTGAGCTGACCTGCTACTTTGACTAAAAGCCATTTTATTAAGGTAGAAAATGAGACGAATATTATCTATATTTCCATCAAAAAGAAGCAATTTTGACCAAAAAAAAATTCTGAACAGAAGGTATCAAGGACTCTTAAAATAAATCACCCAAAGTAAGATATAAGAGAAACGAAATGAAGAACAAGAACAAAGGTAACAGAAAGTTCATGCATCCAGAGAAAACCAAAAACAGAAAAAAGAAATCTAAAAAAGAAAAAAGGAGGATATCCTCCGATCCCCCTTTACTGAGCACAAAACTTACTATTATTGACAAGGTTAATTTGGAAATCTAAAAAGTAAACAGTTCAAAAGAAAGTGTTTTAGTGTTACTATTTAGCCATCATTTGGTCAAATTAGCTAAAGCCAGAAGATTAATCACACTTAATCAATAAAAGCTGGAACTTTTTACTAAAATACGAACCACATCAAAGCATGAGCAATATTAAGCATGCGTGCATTACCCGCTGTGAGTCTCAATAGCCTCAATCTGCCTTAGTCCAATCCACAACCAGAAAGTAATCATGTGACCCGGGACGATTGCGGGCCCCATAAACGAGGGGATCCCGAGGATCAAAACCTCCGCCCAGTGAGCATACGGAGCCGCAAACCCAATTGGAGCCGTGTACTCATGATGCACCTTGTGAATCTTCTCGTACCCCCATTTACAATGCAGAAATCTATGGATCCAATAGTTCAAATAATCCTCCACAATGAAATAAACCCCCAATTGTGCTATAATTTCCCATAAAGTAGGCAATGGCAAACTCGTCCTGATCCCTATGATCTTCATTCATTTTAAAAAAAAAACATAATTAACGAAATCAAAGAGTAAAAAATGATTTATGGGTTCGATTAAGAAATGGGTACCTTAATAGAGGGATAGGACACGAGTTGAAGAGGTCCCACAACGAGGAAGAACATACGCATGACGGATTTGTAACATCGGAACATATCAGAAACTGAGAGCTTCACTTTGGGTTGAATTTTGTACGATTTGACAGATTCCAAAAAGAAGACTTCAAGAAAGATATAGTAAAGTGGCACAGCAGAGAAAATGACAAAGAGGAAGAGAATGTTGTGGCAGTATAGAAAGTAGTCCGATTTGGCGGCAGAGTAATTAAACCAAAGGTTTTCTGCGGCGGTGAGAGATCGGCCTAGGGCGGTTTCCGCCTCTTGAACGGTGGCGTAGGGCAACATTGGTGGTGGAGTGATTTGAGAACTGAATGTTTGTAGTATTTTTTGATGTGGTTTTGGTTTTGTTTTCTATTTTGTCAGATAGTTTGTTAATATATGCGGGAAATATGAGGTGGGGAATATTCAAAAGAAGGTACAGTGCTTGTGGGAAATGGCAATAATAGTTTTATGAGTAATGTTATTCATCTATATTGGGATTACAGATATAATTTAGGTGGCGTTAATGTGACATTAAATGATAGGTGAAATTAAATAAATCATTTCATTTCACATTTCATTTAACCTATCATTTAGAGTAACTTAAACTGTATTTGTAACCCCAATAAAGATAAATAACACTATTCTATTTTTATTTTTACTAAAATTATTCTATGCAGAAATTATGTCCATCGTCGTGTGAAAGTTCCATTAAACGTCACATTCTAATTATAGTGACTAACGAGGTAAGAAATTGAACCATTATTTCTAAAATACTTTTTTTCTTAGTTATTTTTTATTTCACATTTTCTAATAAAATAATATTACATGTAAATTCATAAATTTTATTTTATAACAATACGTTATCATCAAAATATTATTTCAAACTACATTTTTAATAAGAAAAATATTTCTCAGACAGACTCTAAATGTTAAGTACTACTTTCATAAAATTAGCACAAACGATTATTACAAATTCAGAGAACGAAAGGAAGAGAGAGACAATATAGATATAGAGGGAGGAAGAAAGTGATGCACCAAAGATAACGAAGTGAAAGCCACTTTTAATAATATAAAATCAAGTGTTTGATTAATAATAATAATAATAATAATAATAATAATAATAATAATAATAATAATAAACCTTTCAGATTTAAATTTCACGATGTTTGATCCATATTTTTATAAAAATTTATTTTTCAAAATTTATTTTTAATCACACATTCTTTAATAAAATAATATCACACATAAATTCAAAAAAAAAATTCTTATTTTTTAATCACATATTTTCCATCAAATCATTATTTAAAATGTATTCTTCACTCAACAATGTGTATCAAATCGGGTCTTAGTAGTAATCATTCTTCATTTTTGACTTTTTAAATAAAATGATTTTGAAAAAATTGCCATGTTTGGAATAATGTAGACGGCTGGCTTTGTTTGGGTATTGAATAATGGACATACGACAGCGAAGCATTCTGGGCTTTATTTTCTCTCTGATCTTGTATTGAATGCTGATGCAATCTTTCATAGTCCTTTAATGTAGTGTCATGATTTTTTGGATGCACATTTAGAGATATAAGATAATAATTTTTTATAGAGAAAATATATATATATATATAATTTACAAATAACTAAACATCTTAAAATTTTTAAATGAGTTATACTAGGTGTGGGATCGATACTCGTTACTCTATCAAATTAACTTTCGATCTAGCCTAACTTAAGTAACAATTTCATTGGCGTCACATATCTCTTTATTTCGACTAGCTAACTAACTTGACATTTGAAAGTTGAATATTTGATAATACAATTTTCCCTTCCTTCATTATCTCTCCCCTTCATTTTCGTTTCGTTGGGTGGCTCGAGTACAAGGGAGGGACAAGGAGTGTCGTGATATAGTAGACGCAAGGAAGAGAGGACAAGGGCATAAAAGATGGTCGTATTAAGATTTTACTTTATGTCAATATTTTTAAGAGCTTAAAACCCTTGTATGTTGATTATAATTTTGATATTTATCCGTTAAGAGGTTGAAGAATGTGTAGGGGAGAGACACGAATGAATTAAAGTCGAATACTCTTCTAACAAGGTACACGAGAAGTATAATGATTCAAGAAATTAGAGTTAGATAATTTTTCACTTAATGTACTAAGAAAACCATTATAGCTTAAAAATTTCCTAAGATTTAAGCTATCAATTACTTATTGGGCATCAAAAGCATACTTAAATGTTTATGGCATGTTTGGCAATTTCCAATCCAGCTTTCAATTAGTCCGCAACGAAACATAATTATGTTCTTTTTTGAATGGAAAACTATGTCATGAGGTGTCCCACACTGCACATAATCTGCATTGCAATAGAGTTAAAGCAACTTTTATTTAATGATAAAAGCGTGCTGTATTTGCTCAAAACCGTGAATCATGTCTCCAGTTGATGTGATATCAATAAAAATTCTTAGATGAAATTGAAAAAAAGGAGTTGAAGTAACATTTTAACTTCGTTTTCTTCTTGATACCAGCCGTTCAATTTTCTCCATTCACATTCCATCATAAGAGTGATTTTTTTCCAAGCGAAATATCAAACTTTTCATTCAACTTGATCGTCATGCAGTGATGGAAATGATTAATTGTCCTTTTGATAATTTTTTTTAAGACATCAAATGGATTCCGTATGTAACTATCCAAAGACTTGGCTAGAGTACGAGTCATCGAGTCATTGATTTAAGGGGTGAGTGTGTGATTCAAAAATAATTTTGGTAATGTAAAAACATATATAAATAAATATATTATATACGTTGAGAAAAATGAACATTGTTGTTCTGGAAATAAGCCCAACCCCCTTCATTTAGAAAATAAAATTATGAGGACGATGATTGCCAATTTAAAGGACGAGTTAATTGGCTCCCAACCGTTGTCATCTGGAAAGACAGCATCATTGAGGATCTAAAACATGTCTTCTATATGACAACCCCACTACGTGGATAGTTATTTTCAGGATGACACGTGGAAACTATAACATCAGCACCTTCTTGTCTAGTCAATTAGGAATCGACATGATTACTTATGACTAGGCTTCATGGTAGGCTATTTGGCCGTTCTTAGTAACCAATCAGAGACCTCTGATCTGGGTGGTTGTACATACTTCGAGGATGATACTATAAATGATGTGATTCTAGATGGCTCAAACACTTGAACAAAAGCCTAAAAATAAGGGAAAATCGTCCCCCCAAAGGTCAAACTAAATGTATGCATCAAATACATTTCAAACATCAATCAATACAATTTGCCCTTCATTTTCATAAATTTGAGCAAATATTCTACTAAGTTTTCTATTAAATTGATCTAAATTTGTCACATCATTTTTAATCATTAACAAACATATATTTCCAAGTATTTCTTATTGGAAGTACTTTTAGAATATTGCCCCTTCCTAGATTATTATCGATAGGCATACTTTAAGTTGGTCACTAATGTTTAAAATCTTCCAATGTAATCATTTGAGTTAAGAATTGGTTGTAGTTTAATCCCTCCATCCCATTCTGTTTATGGGGCAAGTGATCAATCCTTCCTGTCAGAACTCACCTTTAAACTGATGCNTTAAGTTGGTCACTAATGTTTAAAATCTTCCAATGTAATCATTTGAGTTAAGAATTGGTTGTAGTTTAATCCCTCCATCCCATTCTGTTTATGGGGCAAGTGATCAATCCTTCCTGTCAGAACTCACCTTTAAACTGATGCTAAATCTATTAAATGGAAGCTTCCTCTTGTTGTATAACATTTTCTTTCATACGTAATAATGCATTTGCAAACTGAATTGTAACAGCATCCTAAAATTTTTCTATGATTTTTAAGGGACTTGAAGCTTTCATTTTTTCTTCTTCCTTCGAGAATCTTAAGCTAGTACAAAGCCCAACATGAGCCCAAATGCACGAGCATACCCAATTTACACCACTCGTGCATTGGTTTTAGGGATAACAATGGGACGGGGCGGAGCAATCTCCCCAGGCCCCCGTCCAACCAGGTAATTTCCCGTCCCGTACCCGTCATATTACCCGTTTAAGGTGATTTATTTATTTTTAATTGTTTTAGTAATTCAATTTTTGATAATTCATTTTATTGTTCCATTCATTAAAGTGAGACACTAATATATTTATTAATTTTTAACATTTATTTATTTATTTTTAAAAGTTAAATTATTCAAATATATTTGGTAAATTAAAGTTTTTATTGTTTGTCATATTTTTTAAATAATCTTAGTTGCCATCTTTTATGAGAATTAATGAAATTTCGCAGTGTTTTCTATTAAAAGTATTGATTTTTTTTTTTAAAAAAAATTAAATATTAAATGGGGTAGGTTGGGGTGGGGTGGGGCGATCGTCAGGTTTCGAATTGGACGGATTATTTTGTTGTCCCTATTTGGTTTTAACGAGAGTTTCGACCACAAAAAGCCTCGCGCGCATCTATGCCAGATTCTATTGAGTACAACCTGATTACTCCCTGACCAGACTAGAGCTTATCTTCGCCTTTTCTCCAATCCCTTCCTTGTAATTTAATCAACATGAAGGCCCATACGTTCTCATTTTGCTATCTTGCGCCATCCCTCATCTCAGAATATACCTTTAAACTGATGCCACATCTCTTATAGAATAATTCTGTTTGTACAATTTTGGATTGCAACAATGGATGACAACCTCTTACAAGGGGAGGTGGGCCCCGTGATTATTTTAATAGTGGGCCCCACCCCTTGTGAGAGGTTGTAACCCAAGTGTTGTACATGTAGCATCCCTCTACAATTATTTTAATTATAATAATAGTAACAAAATAATTCTTGCATCTCTTCTATATAATAAGTGGCT
>CAIGRO010142791.1:0-11477 GCA_903798355.1 Fraxinus baroniana | reverse complement strand
ATTACAATTCCCGGTAAAACAATTTTTAGGAAATTCAATTCCCTGGAATTCATTTTCTTTCCACCCATTTTTCACCTTTGCAATCAAACGGACCCTTAATCTAATTGTTCTCCTGCTGATTCTTTCTTCATAGTTACATTTGATTCTCATAAAAAGCACAACAGTACCAAATTCTCCTTCCATCAAATCCCTAAAATCTAGTCCATTAGTGATGTATGTGTCTCTCTCAAGTTGCTAATCCCTTTCTTTCTTTCATCTTATCATTCACTAGAGAGAGAAATAATATTACGAAGAATAAGAATAAGAAATTTGATTTTAATCCCCACCAAATGAGGAACTATATTTGTGTACATTTCCCTTCAAATTTTAGTACATGGGCTTCTTCAACAAAACTTTGACCTAGTCATATGAGTTAGGGCTAACCACAAAATAGCAAGGCTAAGTAATATATGAATTTAAAAATCTTCATAGTACTCCACCTTTCCCACACAAATTTATACAAATTATGTTGGGAATATTTATTTTACATTGATTAAGTCCAATTGATAGCAAGACTATCAAAATTTTGTAATGAAATCCTTAGTGAGAATTTTGGAATCTAGTGAGAACATGTAGATAGTCAAGTTTTGAGCCTATTAAAATAACTCGGGACGAGTTCTATCTATTAAATATATAGTACTAATTGACAATCTTAACAAATGATCGAGCGATTTCATTCGCAAAAGCATGCAATTTGCTTATGAATATATTTGAGAAGTACTTGTCATGTCTCATTAGTCCATTTCAATTGGTCACATCAAGTTCTGAGTCTGTTAAAAAATTATTTTTGATGGATCATACTTCGATAGAATGTAACCTAATAATTTTTGACAAATTACTGACTGATTTCATTGGTGAAAGCATGGAATTTGATCATCAATGAATTGAAAAGTCCTTTTCATATTGGTGGCTCTTAACTCATATATTTTTTTTTAACGATTATTCTTGACTCGAAAATTACAATTTCAACAAAACTCAATATTTAACTGTAATGCTCACTTACTCGATAGATAAGTCAGTATTAAACATGATCAATCTTTCATTTTTGTAGAACCCACCCGATAAAGACTACTTTGAAATGGCCCGTAACAACCAAATTAAGTACCATATTTTTACTAATCATAGAGATGTTAAGCAAGTTGGTTTAATTAGTTGTTAAACCTAGTAATCAGGGGGCGGAGGGGCTCCCCAATTTTGACTGTATTTACCATTTTGTATTTGAAAAAACATTTCATGAATTTCATAATGTGCATTTTCCTCGGAGTACTGAGATTTCAGGTTCTCTAACTGTTGGGGTGTCTGTGTGAGAGACCTTTTATTGTATGTGAAGACAATACTTTAAACCCACTTACAGATATTAACTGAACGAAAATGCTAAAATTTTGGATTCTTCAGCTATAAAAATTAAAATACATTATACATATATGCATAAGTCTTAACTTCTAATTTTGAAATTTGAATCAGTAGAATTGTAAGCGTCGAGAAAATAATTGTCGATTACCGACATATCTCCACGAAAGTATTACAATCTTTCATGTCTTCAACTAATGTACATTAATTTACGTTCATTTGTTTCCTTTCTCCATATAAAAGTACCAGCTTTCCTCATTTTAACAGATAATATTTCAAAAAATTAAAAAAAATTAGGAGCAGCCCCTACCCCTTCAACTCTGGGACCCTCCTACTTCGACGGATTGGCTCCACCCCTTACCTAGTTTATACCAAGATTTAACACTATGGTAACCACACTTCTTTCATAATTGAATAATCAATGAAAAAGATTGAAACAGACACAAAATCTATATATATCATTTTTGGACAAGATTTTTCCTTATCCAAACATGAGATGTCATCAGTTATGTTTGTTTTTGTTTAGATTTTCCTTTTCAAGTCTTAATCCACATAGACAACTCTGCTTTGCTGGATAAATTTTAATTGTTTTGCATAGGTAGGAAGTCTTTTTCAGAGTAGGGTTCCTTCATTACATCCTTCTCATAGGCTCCATGTCTCTTTTAACTGTCTTTACTCTTTAATTTGCTGGTAGAAGATCCGGTCAATATTGGGTGGCACCGGTGGTGACCAGCCCCGTTTACAGGGTGGCGGTTGCCATTATTTTTTATTCCTAAATAAAATATTTTATAGTTATTTACAAAATTAAGTCGAGTAAACTAATTAATTCAATTCTCATTCCAAGGAAATGAGATTTAAGTTCTTCCCTCAAAACCAATTTTAATGATTGATATTATTTTATTTCGAGAAATCCATTCTAACTTTTATCGAGGCTAGCTCGGTCTCATTATCCAAATTTATATCTTCTTGTACAATAGGAGTCGAACTTTCAAATTTAGACTTTCTACAAAATTCTTTATTTCTCTTCGGTTCCATACATTTGAAGATAAAATATAATTTCTTTTTTCATTCTTTAATAATATAGATGGGGCAAGTATCAAAATTTCCACCTAAGCACGTCGACTTTTCATAAAAAAAAAAAAAAAGAAGGAAAATTCATGTTCGGCGTCTTAACATATATTTCTATATAAAATTTATATATCATTATCATTGCAATAGTAAAATTAGTTACTTGTTTAATATTTTCTACAATTAAAGGAAGATAATTGGTTTATTATGTGATAGTGTTAGAGAATTCATTCCATGGTCAAATATATTAATATAAAGAAATGTTTATATCACTTAATTGTTAATTCATTTAACAATAATCGAGTCTTAATCAGCAATGGCGTAAACAAACCTATCTCTTGTGAAGTACATTGATTTAGTCTAACCCTCATTCTATATATTAATAGCTCCTCACATCCCTCGGGACCGTAACTTAAATTAAATTAAAAATAAAAAATAATTTTGAGGTGTCACGAAATTTGAGTTATTCTTCTTACCGGGCCAATATTGTCCTGGCCAAGTAGCGTCACTCATGAAATTTATAGGCAGACGAGATTAAATATTTCAATATGTTAAAAGTTGTAGACTCGATGAATATTAAATGTTTATACATAAATCAAATGTGATACTAATGTATTTGAAGAGTGACACTGCATTGATAATTTTGAAATTATTATTAGAGAAAATATCCCGCGAGTCAATGAATATTTTCTTTAAAATTAAAAACTTAGAATATATTCCTCTCAGTTCTCTTGTTTATCCCAAAATCTTGGAAATCCATCTAATCTAGACCACGGCATCCAATTGGGGCCCACTATTTATTTATTGTTTTTTTTTTTTTTTTTAGTATTTCCCTATCTATGTTAAAATTTAATTCGTTTACTGTCCCTATTTGAGCCCAATTTCTATTCTAAAAATGCATTTTGAAATAATAAATTGATAAAGAATTATAATTAAAAATAAGTATTTTTTTTTTGGAATTTGCGTGTAATATTATTTTATTGAAAAATACATGATTAAAAAAAGAGAAAAAATATATATTTTGAAAATAATATAGATCAAACAAGGACTATATATATTCCCTTTATCTTTGGCAGAACCCACGTTATATAGGTTAGTAAATTTATTTAGAATATATCTAATAAGGTATTTGGATGATTTATAAAAGTTTCTCTAAAAGTGAAATACTCTTTATTTTAAAGATTTTAAAGAGTCAATCTTTAAAATTATACTCAAAGATACTTTTCAAATTAACATTTTAAAATAGAGAGTGTATTTGACTCTCCAAATTTGGAGAGCAAACACACTTTTTATAATTAAATGCATTCAAAATATTTTAATTTTCAATTCTTCATATATTGACCAAATTAAGCCCATGTTTGGTGGCCTATTATCGTAAAAAACTATGTTTTGAATAATTTTTTTTTGGAGAATGTGGTTAAAAAGTATGTTTTTTTTTTATTTACATGTAAAATATTTTATTGTGTAAACGTATGACTACAAATAAGCCCCTATTTGTTTTGCATTAACATCCGAAAAGTAGAAAAAAAGGACCGTTACAGTCAAATGTGGGTCCTAGTTGTGTCTTAAATGGTCAATTATGGTGGTTAGCAACTGTTGGAATTTCTCTACTTATGAAGAATTCATGCCAGTCAAATAGGGGCTAAGTATGATAAATAAATGAAAGTAAATCAAATGCCACCAAACAAGAGCTAAAATAGTATATACAAAAAATGAGATAAATGAGTGATGAAGGAATTGATAGTATTCGTGAATCCTGTGAAATGTAACGATAAAAATGATTTTATAAGTATTTTTTGATCAAATTACTTATAAACAATTTGTCAAATAGACTTAATTGTATGAATTGGAAGGACTTTTTGTCCACGTATCTTGCTTTAAATGGTTTATTAGATTAAAGAGCTCATACAATGAGTCCTAATTTCCAATTTACTAATAAATTAAATTAAAAATATATATTTTAAAAGGGTAAATACATTATCAACCTTTGGCTGGTGATTACAATACGAATTAATCAGTATATAATCCTTGTGTCATACCCCCAACAATAATGTCTCTCCATGTATGTAGTCAATTGTATTACTAACCAATATGTCAACTCTTCGGGTCGTTTGGCACTCAAAATCTCTTTTTGATTTTTTCAAAATCATGGCAACAAGCCCTTGATATCCTAATTTTTGCTTCCTTGGTCTAATATACATGCATATCCTTTTTAGGGCTTTGCTACAGGTAACCGGGCGTGAAAACCGGACGTTTACACGCCCGGTTACCTGACCCCACTGTCCCCCTCACAATAAGGGGGACAAAATTATTATATTTGATGTGGGCCCCTCACTCATGTGAGGGGTGGGTAAGCATTTTTCATCCTTTTACTACTATCAATCGGTAGATTCAATACCATAAAAAAAAAATATTTGGTTTATTAACTTGTATTTTAACCAGTTAATGTATATTATTGAGATCTCGTTGCCTCATTATCTACTAAAGGATGTGCTATCAGATTGCTGCACTTCTCATGGCCCTCTGCGTCAAAGTGAGCCTGTCGAGATGAGCTCGGCAATGATATGACTTGAAAAAAATAGATGTTTAAGCAGTATATGTTAGCCAAGTCAACAAAGAGGTAATGTCTTGGGGCCCCAAGGACTCACTTTGACTGAAACAAGGGGTGAGTCTTTATCAACTTCAAAATATTTGAAGAGATATATCTTCATAGAATAAGGCCATTTTCGAATAAGCCAGTTCAAGAAAGATGTGATTCAGAAAAAAATTAAAAATAAACCTATACTTGTTAAAGGTGAAGTTCGAGAAGAAAACAATTCCTTCCATCATGTATCTCTCTATTAATGCAACCTCAAACGCTATGTTTCAATTTTGATTCAATTCATTCTAATTTTATGCCTTATGTTCGAATTAAGAATGTAATTTTCACTTTCTTAAGCTAAGCAAATAACATAATATGGTGTGAAGAAGGTTTATGCATGCATGATATAAAAAATATTGTAAATATCATTCTTCTGAATAAAAAAAAAATTATAAATAATATTCTCATTAAACCACACTACTACTATCTATTTGGTCCTGTTCGGTGTAAATTAAAATTAGACTTTTAATAAATTATGATAAAAGTTGATAAAATTGTATGGTTGGAAATTTGAGTCTCATGAGATGTGTGAGTGAAATTAATTGTTGAATTTAATTTAAGATTTTAATCAAAATCAAACGGAGACTTAGCCCATGTTTGGTTTAGATTAAATCCAATTAAAATCTCAAGTCAAAATCAACAATTGATTTTAATCGCACATTTTATGATATTCACAACTTTTCAACTATATATTTCTTCAACTTTTATCAAAATCAATTAAAAATCTGATTTTAATTTCTACCAAACAACCACTTAATATTATTTTCTTTGATTTTATGCATAATCTTTTGTACTGTCTAATGTGATGGCCAAATATAGCCTAAAAAATGGAGTAAACAGAAGTCAATTTAGAGAGTGACATTGAAAATAGTACTTACCATTACACTGACATTTATGTACATAGGGTGAAAGATAAACAATCCTTCTTATAAAAGACAGAAAAAAGATAAAATCACCAACAACAACTTACAAAGCAAAGAGGTACGTAAAGAGGGCTGGAGAACGTATTTATTTTTTTAGGGTTTGTGGGGTTGAAGTTGCTTTCATGCACGAGTAGTTCTTCATTTTGGGTTCTTGCATTTCTTTTTTTATAATTATATCATGTGCTAGCTGCAAATAGATCACTTGGATCCTACCCTAACCATCAATGGATTGGCCATTTCACAAGAAAGCCTTAGCGCCTCAGATAAGTCAACTTCGCCACAAGGCTTGAACTCGAATTCATGCAACAGTGATGCGATCCAGAACGTGACAGTGGTTAGAGCCAACGTCTTACCTGGGCAAGACCTTCGACCAGACCCAAATGGTGCAAGCCTGAGATCAGATCCAAGCACTGAGAATTCTAAATTTGGAGCCTCACTTAAAAACCTCTCGGGCTTAAATTCCAATGGATCATCCCAAACTTCCGGATCCCTAGTGATGGCCCACATGTTAACCATTGCTGTGGTCCCAGCTGGTACGTGATATCCATCGATAATTGAGTCAGTTATCGCTAATCGAGCCCAAGATAGAAGTGGACCCGGTGGATGCAACCTCAATACTTCCTTTATCACGGCCGCCAAATATACTAATTCCATCAAATCGGTCTCTGTCACCGCACGCGAACTTCCAACAACCTTGTCCAACTCACTGTGGACCTTTGACTGGATATCGGGCCTAGACATCAATCTTGCCAATATCCACTCTATCAAAACTGCCACAGTATCAGTACCCCTAAATATCATTTCCTGCAACATAGGATAAAAAAATAAAGATTAATAACGAACCATTTCAACGTATTTTACAAAAACCAAGCTTATGAGATGGATATACATATTCATTTTACTAAATTATATTCATTCGATTTCGATCAATCCTTAAGAACTCGTAAGTGTAGAGTTATTTGGTTTACTATGATACTTAATCATATAGTTACAATCGAGGCCTTTTTCGCCATCCACCTTATTGAATTGACTTAGTTCAGCCGTATTCTCTTTTGGGTTGTGAGCCGCAAAAAGTAAACTACTTATAATTGGAAAATTATAGTTATAGTTAAACATGAATCATAGAAAAGGACTGGAGTAGTTTGTGGGCTTTTTTGCATACCCAAAGAACGGCGATCATGTCGGATTCCGACAATCTATCAGGTCCTTGAAGAGACAGCAAAACATCAACAAAATCACGACCAAGCTTGCCGGATTCCGCCTTGTGTTCTTCGATAATGCGGCCGACAAACCGGTTCACTTTGGGTACGAGGTTGAAGCATCTTAACCGGATCTTTTGGATGTCGAAATCAGACAAACAAGGAAGATGATCAGACCAATTCGTTGTACCAAGCAAATCATACCCTTCATCCACCAATTCCTGCAATTCATTTGTCTCATAATTGTAAGAATCCAGCTTGTAATTCTTACCAAAGACAGAGCACATCATGTTGTTAAGAGAAGCCCGTTTCAGTGCGTCCCTGGCCCGAATCTCACCCTTTTCAGCCCGAAACATTGCCACCAGCTGATTTGCAATCTCCGACCTTTGAAACTCCGAAGCCTTAATTTGCTTCGGACAAAACAGGTGGGCAGCGGAGATTCTACGGAGGCTCCGCCAGTAAACACCGTAGGTGGCGAACCCGATGGCTCTATTGAACATAAGATTATAGGCTGATTCTTTCATCGGACGATCAGCAAAAGTTGAACTATTCAGTATTTCTTTCGCAACATCGGGATTGCACGTAACAATTACGCGTGTTTCGCCAAGGCTGAAAGCCATTAGACGCTTGGCTTTGCAAAATTCCGCCATGGCTGCAAGTTTATGGTGGGCTAAACCCATCATGAGTTTCATGCTTCCAATAATTGGGATACCATTCGGGCCGGGTATCGGCTTTGTACCAGTGAGTTTTTGCCATTTGTATTTACCCCAAGCTGGGCCACCGGGGTGTGCCCAGAAAATCAAGTTCATGCATAGCCATGCGAGAAGAAGAACAAAAGCAAAGGTTATGGAATTTATGTAAGTGAAAGATTTGCATTTTGAAGCTATGGCGAAAAGCCAGAGGTTTTCGAATTCATTCGATCTCATTTTGGTGAAGAAAGAAAGAAATTTAAGCTGAAAATGGAGTTTGCTTCGAGTTTCTTGGCATGGGAACACAAGGGAACGAGGGTATATATAGGGCTCGACCAAGTGAAAGGTACAGTGATTATGGGAATGTAGGATTTAACTAAAGTTATTATCATCCACTCACACGAATTATCAAAATGCCCTTCAGGTTGTTTAATAATTTTTGAATATAAAGGTAGAGTATTTTGTGATTCCATAAAATTGTAAGGGTAAAATGATATTTTTACTTCTTTAGACCAACTTGTTTGAGGCTTATAAGCATATTTGATAAGCTTATTTTTTGCTCACTTAAAAGAAACATAGTTTAGCAAATTTCAACTAAATTTCTAACATGCCAATCACTTGTAAAAACTTTAAGGGATACTTAGGCCCCATTCAATAAAGATTAAAATCGAATTAAAATTGAAAACTAACCTTTATTGTTGACTTTTATTAGATGAGTGAGATCCAATAACGACAATATTTTCAATTTTAATTGGATTTTAATCACTATCAAATGGAGCCTTAATTAGAGGTGCTAAAAAGGGTCGGGTTGCCCAAATCTTAGTTCGTGGGTCAAGTTGTCTATAGAAATAAGTCGTACATTAATTCATCAAAAGAAGCAAGTCGTCGACTAGCTCGTCAAGAGTGACGATGCTCGACTTTTCAGGCTTGCGGCATTTTATTTATTTATTTACTTCAAAAAATAAAAAAAGAGTTATTGAGTCTATTGCCCTATCCAATCCAAGTCCACCCTCTTCTATTACTCAATAGGTTTGCCCTAACTTCAATAAATAAAGAAACAAAAAAAAGTAATGATTATTATTTATATTATATGAATAGAAATATTTGTTTAATTATAGTGACGGATTTGAGGAGCGCCGCACGATTGTATGACGAAAACAGGAAGATGGGGTTTGTATTTGGAGCAGTCCAAATGTCCAATGAGATTTGATTGCGTATTCGTTTTGCTAATTTATATTTTAATAGTGTTCCGGGGCCCACTTCGATACCCCCTTACATCATAAAATGTCTGCACTGTTTGTCAAAACGCATGTTTTGGTAAGAATGCCACACGTTAAGCCTTTATTTGAGCCATATTAAAATTTTCATTTTCATTCTTCTACTCATTTTTAACTACACATTTTTTAATAAAATAATATTTTTCATCACATCAATAATATTTCCTTCTTTTTCATCCACACATTCTTTATCAATTTATTATTTTAAAATACATTCTTCCAGCCCTCAAGGCACATCTCCAAGTGGTAAAAGGGGAAGATGAAAAAGCTACACCTTTGCTTAAGGCTGCCGCGTCAATGGTTCAAATCCTGAAATATGAATTTGGCACTTGGATAAGTACAGGTGTACAAGCAGCCTTCCACCCTGTNTTCTTCCAGCCCTCAAGGCACATCTCCAAGTGGTAAAAGGGGAAGATGAAAAAGCTACACCTTTGCTTAAGGCTGCCGCGTCAATGGTTCAAATCCTGAAATATGAATTTGGCACTTGGATAAGTACAGGTGTACAAGCAGCCTTCCACCCTGTACCCTTGGAGACATAACTTGCGATTTACCTCCTTCACCAAGGTCCAGGACAGTACAGATGGGGGCCCTTAAGGTTGGGGTTCAACCTTTAAAATACGTTCTTCCAAAAAATGTGGCTCAAACACTAAACTAATTGTAATTATATGTAGAGGACAATTTGAGATTTGCTGTTTATTTAGGAAAGTTTTTGATAAAAGTAATGAATCCAAACGGGATATATTTAAAAAGCTGAAAAAAGTTATGAATTTCATAAAATTTTATCAAAGCTTTGTAAAACAATCGCTCAGTTGTTTCATTGGTTGTCTTGCCACTAAAAATTTAATAGAAAAAGAGTAAATATTCGTGGATTTATAGAAGATCAAGTCTTCTTCAAGTTTTGACCAAATCAAATATTTAGAAATAAGGGAATCATCAAGACCTTTGTCGTCAACTATTTGATTGATAATGAGAGACTTGTTCATGAAACATCAAATTCATTTTGTACTCTAATATTAATTTTTTTACACTTTTCATGTTGTTAAATTCAAATTTTTTCATACGGCAACATAATATTTAGTAATAGTTGCGTAGTTTTCAAATACGTATTCAAAAACGTAGAGATAGGAAATTTCCCCGAACGACTTTTCATCCCGATTAAAAATTCTAATCAATTATTTTTTTAATTGGAGAATGTCATTAGGGAAAATTCATATGCAACTGATCATACATGAGGTCCTCTAGGTGTTCGATCAAGTTAAGATCTTAACTGACCAAGTAGAAGTCGAGTTGTATTTAGACCCTGTTTGGTTTAGATAAAAATCATATTATAAGGAACTAATAAAAATTGTGAGTTAATGAAGTATGTGGTTAAAAACTAGCTTGAGAAAAAATTAGTTTTAAAAAATAATGATGCTTGTGCCGAAAGAAAGGTGCAATATACGAAATGGAAATACTTCGAGAACGTGTCGAATAGTGATTGGATATATGTTAGACGCATTTATCAGACATTTATTTGTGGGCACTTGATTGATGGTCGTGATTCTGTCCTGGAATCAAGAATAACTCCATGGTGAAGGCCATAAAAATGATATTGAAACTTCCAATTATTTGTTTTGGAACATAATCTTGGATTCCTTCGAATATTTACATCATGAGGCATAAACCAAAAATGTTGTTTTCAAAGACGATGAAGGGAAGCAGCAACAATGTATGGTATAGACTATAGTCCATTTTACGAAATATGTCATTACTGATTATAGAGTCCATTTTCCTTACTTTTTAACCACGTATTTTTCATCACATCATATTATAAAATGCATTCTTTCCTCAAAAATGCGCATCAAACTAACCACTAAATAAAGTTTTACATCAATTATATCACTCGGGGATGGTTATGAGTGTAATTTTTCTGGTTCGAAAAAGAAAACAAAAGACAGAATATGGTATCGCTCGAGGGAGACCAGGCCAATCATGTGTAAGCCACGAAGACGTAGTACTTCACTGGATTGAGAACAAAAAATCCCATGTCGACTAGATATGATGATGATCCTGTGCTTATAAGGAGATTGACTCACAGCATAATTTCTTTTGGACTTTAAGTCCCAATATTTTAATCTATCGAGTCCATTCCAACCCAAGATAGAAAATATATAGAAATAAGTTGCCTTACCATTGTCTAAACTTTGTAATAGTTTGGGCAAGAATTTGGATCCTAATAAAGGTTAAGAAAAGTCTAAACTTTGCACACATGCATGTTGTCACTTGGTAATTATGTACCTTTCATTTCCTTT
>CAIGRO010142777.1:0-17462 GCA_903798355.1 Fraxinus baroniana | reverse complement strand
TTTTATCTAAACACAAAGTGTATCCTATGTTTGGGAATCGAAATCGTTTTTATTTCCGCTGTGCATGTATAAGTAGGTTCCCAACATAATCTACATCTACAAAACCAGTCAAAAGGTGTATTCTTCTTATACAATAACCCATAATTTAGGGTGTCTTTCCTGTAGCGAAGAATCCTCTTTGCTGTAATTAAATTACGCTCTCATGGTTTGCCCATAAACTGAGAAATGACTCCTATAAAATATGCTATGTCAGGTCTTGTGATAGTTAAATAGAATAAACTACCAACAAGCTATAGAAAATGTGTTGCATCTTCCGGCCATTATCCTTCATCTTTAGCTAACTTCAAACAAGGTTCCATAGGAGTGGTCATTGCCTTTGACTTCCCTATACGAAAACAATTCAATAAACTTGTTGCATATGCCTTTTGAGAGAAGAAATATCCATCTGACTTTTTAACTTCCAGCTAAGAAAATATCTAGCTTCACCTAAACTCTTCATTACAAAACAAAGAGACAATGCATCTCAAAGACGAGTTATTTGATCATTGTCATCGTCGATAATACTCCTATCATCCACATATAGAAGGAGCATTGTGCATGCGAAGGATGTTTTCTTAACAAATAAGCTTGAATTTGTATTTGAAGACTTGCAATCACAAAAATTTAAGTATTGAGCTATCTTACCATATTAAGCACATGGAGCTTGCTTGAGACCGTACAAAGCCTTCTTGACTTGGCACACACTATCAGGGTGCTCCTTAGAAGTAAAACTAGCTATGTCAATGAGCCGAGCAGTGCCGGGAAAAAAAAAAAACCTCGAGCCAAGCCCGAGCTTTTTTCTGCACAAGTCGGGCCTGGCCAAAAAAAAAAAAAAACGAGGCTCGGGCCTTAAACAAACAAATATCACACATTTTTCAAAATAATCTAGCTGATAAATTATGAGATAAAATTATTACTTATAATTAGTTTATTGATTTCATGAAGAGAAGAATAAGTTGGTTAATCAAATTATGATAATTTATATCTCAATTTAAGTCATCCATTTTCAATAATTTATGGTGTAAAATAAAAAGAAGTGAGCCATTTTTAATTACATAAATCTTTTAGCTATATATGCAAGACGAAAAAGAAATCCGTAGCCCACCGACCAAATGGTCCACCAAACAACCCTTAAAATTATACCAACCAAAGCTTTAATAACTTTATAGCAAAAACGTGTACATAATTGTATTTGTTCTTAGAAGGGTACTTGAATTTTTCTATCCTCCTTTTTCACTTTAATTTGGTTGAATTGCCTTAGTCCATCCCCACATTATGGCAAAAAAATCCAAAAGTTAAAAAGAGATTATTTGAAAATGCCACTTAAAATTAACCTCCATATGTGGATATCAACTTTCCTCTAGGAACTCTACCTTATTTGCCTGCTTAGGCTCTTAATGGCTACATAATGAATGCTTAGGGTCAATCAAAATTCCAGCTTAATCTGTTTCACTTGCTAATCCTAGCCCGTTACACCAAAAGGCCAAACTCCTCTTGAAACAAGCTGATAATGGACAAGTTAAAGCATTATCAGGATTTTTAAAGCAAAAAAAAAATTGAATTTACTTGCAAAATATTTTATTTTTTGAATGTGAGATTGAAAATAAATATATAGTAAAACGAGTTTGAAAAGTATGATTGTCAAACATGAGCTTAATTGATAAACATGGTAGCATCTCTAATTTCAGACAAATTATAAACATAAAAATATCAATATTTTCCAAAATTCAGATAATTTAAGGGTAGGACAGCCATGTTTCCAACATTTCCAGTCTACTTAAAGAAAGTCAGTGGCCTTCAGTCGTAGCGCATACACACAAGAAATTTTTGTTACCCAGTTTCAGAATCGGCTAAATCTCTATCATTTTATATAAACCAAAAGTCGGGCTTCAAAAGGGCACAGATTATAGTTTCTTCCGTTTTGATGTCCTCTGCCTTTCAAGTTTTATTCGTGCAGCTTCAAATTCTTCTTCGCTGGGCTCAGGAACTGATTCACCTCCATATTTTTGAACCAGAGATGAGAACATCGAATCAATCCTGCCTCTCCTCTCATTTTGGCGCTGAGCGATTACAGCATACAAGTCTTCTGAATTTTTCTTTGATCTGTCGCAATGTATTTCACAATCATTTAATATATTGAATCAGTTGAGAATAAATAATAGTGAGAAGATTAATGAAACTAACAACATAGGAAACCAACGGAAACATGACTCACTTCTTTCTTTGTCTGAGTGGACTTGTAGGTGGTTTTGTCTCGGACACTTGCTTAGCCCATTTATCATATGCTTTGGTTGAATTCAGCTCACCTACAAACATGTAAACAATGAGTTCAAGAGTTTGGCACGGGAAAGAAAAAGAAAGGAACAAAATATGATACTACTAATAATTTATCAAGGGTAAAAGTTGAAAGCGCTACCAAGAGTTCTAGAAGTTCAAAAATCTCACCTGCTGTAATAGCCTCATCAATTATGTCCTTGAATCGATGTGAATCTAGCTTAGGATCAGAGCAGAGCATGCAGCAGAAAAGCCTACAAATCATAAACGAATTGATAATGAATGGGTAATCTTGAGATTTATGTTAAAGCACATCCGTAAGATATACCTGTGCATGTTACCCTTGCATTTTTTATATAGATTAAGCAAATCTGTTTTCTCAGAATCAGAGCCTCTGTAGTTTGCTTCAAACTCTTCAATGTCGGCCTCAGTAACCTGCAGTTGATATACATGTAGGATCATGTGATTAATAAAGAAAATTAGCTTGTAATGCAAAAAGCTGCCAAAATCACAAGACTAACCTTTTTGTACATGGCTCGGAAAAATGTGCGCAAATTCTGGATGTCATCTCCTGCTAGATCCTATTAATTAGCAAAAGAACACATATGCCTGTTAGTTCGCAACTCAGGAATGAATGGTGGAAACTGAAGGAACATTTCTTTCACAGCAGTTCAGAAGCAACAAAATGGAGGCCTTTTCCTCGCAGACATTCACATGCATTCATCAGTTGTATCCAGAAATAATGATTCTTTTAACCCATCCCATGCAGCATGACTAATGTTAGGTAGATGTCATGGTTTGCTAAGATTGGTCAAATTACTTATTTGTTCGTGTCATATTCCACTATTAGTATGTATCATTTTAAAAGAACGAAAATATTTTCACAAAAGTAAATTAAGAGAACTGCAAAAGAATGGCAAATCAATATAAACCTGGATGTTGGAATGCAGCGTCTCTTGCAAGCATAAACCAATCAGAAGATTTATTACTCAAACATGGTTTTCATAGCTTAATGTCAAGAAACTATACTTGGAAGAAAAATTAAGATGCAAAGGATAATTTAACTACGCAACACATAATTCAGCTCTAACACATTAGTTAATAAATGCATGGCACAAAACATATCTACAAAGCATCCATAGACTCCAAAATGTCTAGACCTTGTTGGCTTACTTAACAGATACCCCAACAAAATAGTTTAACATAAAATTGAAAAATAGGAGGATAGCATCATGACTTACAGCATCATCAACACAGCCGGTCTGGTCATACACTGCCCGTTTCTCCTTATCACCAAGAATTGACATAACCTTTTGCAGCTGCTGAAATTTTTCTTTGGCCTCCTACATAGAAAATAGAACGATCAAAATTGTGAACGGCAGAAGAGATGTCCGTGTGGTAGAACCAAACGACATCCTTAAAACAAAAAGATTCACCTCATCACCAGGATTCTTATCAGGATGCAGTCGCAGAGCCAACTTGTGATAAGCTTTCTTTATTTCTTGCTGAGACGCTGTTTTTTCTACCCCTAGAATCTAAAAGACAGAGGACAGTAAATTACTACTAGCAGTTCTATTTTAAGTCAGAAAAAAGAAGAAGCAATCAACGAAATATACACATGGCAGATAAAATTTCAAAACAAAATAGAACTAGCTCACAATGTGTGGTAATTATGAGTATCGTAATGGGGGAGGAGCGAAGTAAAAACTTCAATATGGGAAATGAACAGGGGCCAGTCTTAAGATGATCTCCAAACACGAGCATTTGTAAATTTTTAGATTTTACTTTGGAGTGCCCCTTACACTTATTTTTGGTAAACTGATTTAGATTTTGGAGTACATGTTAGTCAATGTATGAAAATAAGAACTGTGCCAAATAGTAGTGGTTACAGTTCTTACATGTGACTAGACTTCACTGAGTAGGTTTGAGTTGTGTAATACCCTCCAGGTGAGGCAGATGGCTAATTGTGTGCCTGAGCTAGGCTTAGGGGCTTACCCAGGATCATGGCTTAGGGAATGAGATAGAATATGCATTTTTTATTAAAGTTATTAGACTTACTTTGTTGGGTTTGGGTTACAAATGATGGGCAGTGGGGGCAATTGCACCCACTGGACCCTTAATGGGTTCGTCCCTGCACGTGCTCAGCCTACTAGAATCAGCATTTCACGAATAAAAATACGCTTCTTAAGAAAATGTGTCACTTCTGGAACCAGTAACCCTCCCAACCTTATATATCGTATTCAGGAAAAATTTAAATAGTGTTATATGATATGGCCCCAATCACTCACTGGACAGACCAAAGAACAATAGCTAACACATCTTTGTCTTGAAACTAATATCTTACAAGGAAATGCTCGTGTTTTATGGATTCATAATTTTATATAAATCCCAAAAATTTTAGTATCAACCTAGGTTGACTAGATTTTTTTTTTTCAAAGATTACTGTGATCTAATTGAAATTCACAACTTTCAAGTATATAAAAAACAAATTAAAAAGTGATTTGGATACAATTTTCCTAGTTAATCCACCTTCACTATAAATTCTGAAATGGTGGTTAAAGAAATTATTTTTGTTGGGATTTCGGCCCTAATATTTCAACTGGATTTTTCTAGACGGACGGTATATCAGACGAACTCTACAAGTCTAGCAAGAATTCTAAGAATTTCCGAATACCAGTTAAGCGTTAAAAAAAAGGGAACGAGACAATTCATACTAATTATGAATGAAATGGTGATTAATGCCGGCGAACTAAAAATAAAAATAAAAATGAGAATGATACCTCATACAAGCTCTTATCCTGTGACGAAGAAGACCCCTCGTTTGCCTTTATTTCTTCTTCCTCTGTGTTATCCTTGGAAACCCTAGTTTTCTTTCTCTTCCCCATTCTAGAAACCCTAGTATTATAATTTAAAATTTGATTGCCAGTCTTGGTGGATGCAGAATAAGGAGACTGTATTTATACGAGGCGATAAATTTCTTCCCCTCCCGCCTTGGCGCGCCTAATTTTATGCATTTCCCGCTATGGTCAGTTGGGTGTGTTTGAGATGCGGCTGATTTTATTCACGTAATCATAAATTGAAAATTTTATACCTTTCGTCGTCAATCTTTATAATTTGTTACTAAATTATCCTTAAATCTTTTTTAACATCATATATTTCCAACGTTTCCCCTTTTTACAAATCACGTCCCTAACAAAATTTGTGATACATTGTCTTTATCCCACCCACGTACACTATACAAGTTTATTCACCTCTCTCATTGCATCTCTGAACGAAATGGGCAAATTGACCAATCCACAAAATTGTTATAATTATGACTCTCCTATTTGTGATCGATGAAGTAGATGATTCTTGAGTTGCTGAATTCCAAGCGAAGAGATGAAGCAAGGATAAATGAATTACAAGCACATGGTAAGTGCCTTGAAAGATAGATCAACAAGCACAAACAAATATAAAGTGCCTGGAATGGAAAAAATACAAAACTAGAAGCAGTAACATAGAAAATGATAAACCCCAAATAAGTTATTTTTTTTTGATTTGGTAAGTTTTAATTGGATTTATTCTAACTTTGATTTTCCTAGTCTTATGTAAAATCATTGTAATTATGACTTTCCTATTTGTGATCGATGAAGTGGGTGATTCTTGACTTGATGAATTCTATATGAATAGACGAAACAAGGATAAAATGAATTACAAGCACATGTTAAGGTCCTCGAAGTATAGATCAACAAGCACAAACACATATGAAGTTCCTACAAGGGAAAAAAGACAAAATTAGATGCAGTAACATAGAAAATGTTGATTGAAGATGGAAAACCCCAAATAAGTTATTTTTTTGATTTGGTAAGTTCTAATCGGGTTTATTCTAACTTGTGAAGTCTCTTTACTCGACCCCATTAGATTCCATCATCGATTTGAACCTGTCTCTTATGAATTTCACCGGGGGATGGACCAATAGAAGCCTTAAGGCACCCGGTCTCCTAGGGATATGGTTTGCCGAATAGATTTGATATTTCTTATGTGGTGTTTTGTAATGCCTAAGTTCTTTTTTGAAAATGTCTTTTGATGGAATATGTGAAAAGGTTGAGGACGTGTTTTGCTACATTTAGTAACAATGTTGGATGTAAATCAATGTACAAGCAAAAGGTTAGTGGCCCCTACTGCAACAATATGTAGAAGACAGGTAAAAACAAAAAACATTTATGAGTTGGAAGGCGGTTTAATTTTTCCATTTTCGTTTAGAACTCCATTTGTTTTATGTTTTCTTAATGTATTCCGTTTTAATTAGGGTTTTTATGAGTTGCCTATATATATGTCCTCATTCTTTTCATTGTAAAAACAACATATTATTAAGAAATTAAATCAAAGCAGAGTTGCCTTCTTTTTGGTCTTCATTGAACTCAATTTCGAATTTATCAAGGATTTCATATTTTTTGTAATTAAGGGATCAAATTCCTTTATAGCTTTGGTTCTTTGATTCAATAAATTATTGAGTCAAGCTTTAAAGTGGGATTTTAACTTTCTTGAATTGTGATTCAATTTTGTGTGGGTTTCGAAGCTACTTTTGCTACGTGTGATCACATTAGTTGGTATCAAAATGTTGATTCTAAAATCAAGATTATATCTTTATCTTTCCAAAAAAAAAAATCATCTTCTTCATTGAGTCTCCATTGTTTCTTGAATCGTCATCATCTTCTTGAGTCATTTATATCAACACAAATACCAAGATCATTCAAAAATTATTTTGTGCATTAAATATTGTTAGGCAAATTGTTGTCAAACGATCTACCTAAACCTACCACCTATTTGGACCATTTGAAGTAGCATAATTTAATTAGAGCTACTCATGGCCGGCTCATTATTCCTTGGATGACTTTTGATATATAGCCCACTTATTAGTTATCTACCATGCTCTTGGGCCTAATCACTGCTTAACCTAAAAGCCCACCTATCACTATATATTTGTTGCCCCCGTTGCTTTATGTTCGCTTGAATGTTATTGCTGAACCCCCCTTCATTTGAGAGATATTGGCTGCGTCTTTTTGCTTTGAGCCCCTTTTGCAGTGTGTTCTCGTCTCTCATTTTTCCTAACCTTTGTGGCTATTGTGTGGCTGTAATAACCCTTCACATGTGTCCTTAGTTGGCAAACCAAATAGCAACCATATTGGGTGCGGGTTGTAGTTTGAGTTTGGTGACTTTGTAGTGTTGATTTCATTATATATATGATATACTAAGCCCAAAATCCTTTAGTGATCAATTTTTCACTCAGCATTTTGGTATCGGAGCCATGGTTGTGTGAAATTCAGCGAGGAATCAATCAAAAAATCAGCAAAATACATATAAAAAATCTATCAGTTTTCTTCCATTAAACCGAATCGACAATTTTGTTTTCCGGCCAAACCAATGGTTGGTTGAAGAAACCAATACCACATGCAGGTTCTGCAGGCTGAGGTACAGCCGACAGTATACAAAGTGGTAACATCACTGATGACGGTGGAGCGCAGGGATTCCGACGAGGCAATGGATGCGCGTTCGGGTCTGTTTGGGAAACTTTCTTCAGACAGAATTACTCTAACAAGATTTCTAACATTTTTGTGGTGTTAGTTTTCTGTTTCAAGCGATACGGTGAAATTTGGATGATTTTACCCCTACGCGTGTGATTCAGTTTTGCATTCGATTGATTGCTACTGTTATGGGAGAATTTAGGGCGAATAGTGGTGGTCCTAAAGTGGTAAATTTGCATCTATCTTTATTTATAGACTTAGATAGGTCCACTCTAGTAAATTAACTTATCTCGTTTAATTTCCAGCTTTAGCGTGTCATCGTGTGGGGGTAACAATATGATTCGAGTTACCGTGTAGGGTAACCATTGCCTGTGCTAGAAAATAGGAACTACTTGCCTTTAGTCGCTACGTGACTAAATTGTATTTGATAAAGTTTACCATATTATCTATGTGATATATGGTGAGTGAAACTGTTTTGCTGGCATATTTCTTGTTGCACCGTTAAGTTACTAGAATACCTAGACCTTACCCGTTTGAACATTTCCTTGATATAAGATCGAGAATGTTACGAAACCCTGATAATCTAAAATGGTGTATTTTGTTTACGACCATAGGTCTACTTTTTGTGGCTTAATTGTGATTTTATATTTTTGATTGATTATTAAAAATGACAACTCACAATTTTGATTCTTTTGATTTTTGGTCTCGTTTGCCTTCTTTCATTGTTTTTTTCTTGCATTTGTTGTTACAAATCTTCACCATTACCTTGTCCTTTGTGGGTGATATTGAGGAGCAACCGAGGTGAATATATTGGTTGTGGGTCGAAGCCGTGGAGATTGGTTGTTTGGTGGAGAAATGTAATGTGAAACTGAGCTCGAAAAACACCATTTTGAAGACTCTTAGAGCAAGCTTCTGCGACAATTGGTATTAGAGCTTCAAGGTGGTGGATTTGGCTTGAAAAATTGACCAAAAACCGTTCATAAAAGCGACAGAAACGAAGTAATAAAACTGATCGAAAAATTGTGAAAAAATCGAACCTATTTTCCTGATTTTCAACCTATCTAGAAGGAGTTTATCGAAACGGAGACCACCGGTGTGACGTGCAGGTGGAAGCAGTCTTAAGTAGTTGGCGTATAAGGTCTTTGACGGCACGTGGAACCACACTTAGAGAGTGTTGGCCGTGCGTGAAAGAGCATGAGAGAGAATCCGGCGATGATGTCTTTTGACAGTTTGTTCTTGACATTTTGGTGTTGTTAGTTTTCTGTTTCAGGTTATACAACAAAGTCTGGGCAATTGTGTTCTTCGCGAGTTCAAGATTAGATTGTGGTTGATTGATTCCTACGATTGTTGGAGACTTTAGGACGAATAGTGATGACCTTAAAGTTATAAATTCGCATTTATCAGTATTTACGAACTTAGATTGGTCCGCTCTGGTATATTAGCTTATCCCAATTTAAATTTCAGCATTAGTGCATCATCGTGTAGAGTGACATTATGATTGATGTTACAGTGTGGGGTAACATTTCTTGTGCTAGAAATTTAGGAATTATTTACTCTATTTGAAGTGTTGATTTTGATCGCAAGTTGGTAATTGTTTTTTGTGCTTTAACTGTTGTTTAATCATTGTATGAGACTGTATTGGGTGAAAATCTGAATTTTTGTGGACATTCCTTCGTGTTGCATTGATCATTCCGTTAGAACACCCAAACTCGACCCTTTTGAACATTCCCTTGATCTAAATCAAGAATCTTATGAAACATTGTGAATTGTTATCTTAAGATTATTTTGTGTACTTTGGTTGTTTTGTTTTTTCAAAATGTCTTCACATTTCAAAGTTGGAATTTTCAATGGAAAATGTGGTTTTTCAATTTGGTAACAAAAGATGAAGGAGATTTTTGTTCAACAAAAAATTTCAAAAAATCATAGATGACAAATTTCTTGTAAATTTAACAGAAGCACAAAAAGAAGAATATGATGAATTTGCTTACATTTCAATTATTTTACTCCAATCTGACACTATTTCGATAAAAGTTGAAAAACTTGTTTATACAAAAGAATTTTAGTAAAAGTTGGAGGACTTATATTTTCTAAAGTCTACTCATAATAAGTTGTAGTTGCTTGAAAGATTTTTCAATTTTAAAATGAATCCTTCAAAGAATCTTGATGACAATCTAAATATTTTCAACAAATTTGTTCAAAATATTGCTAATTGTGATGAGAAGGTGTTTGAAACGTATAAGGTCATTATTTTGCTTAATTCTATGCCTAATTCATATAGAGAGGTTAAGAATGCAATTAAGTATGGTATGGACACTTTAACACCCAAGATTGTCATAGATTCCTTTAGAGTAAGGAGATGGAGATTCGGTTGAAAAAGATGGTAAGATGAGTGGTGAGTTACATATGATGATGAGTAGAATGAAGTTAAAGCAAATGAACTTGGATAGAACTCAAGACACTAGTGATTCGAGTGGTGACTCGAGTGATTAGGGTGGTAAGAAGAAGGGTAAGAGATGTGACAAGTCCAATGGTAAGAGATGTTACAACTGTGTAAGTGTAGACACTTTGTGAGGGATTGTCCCAAGAAAAAGGATAAGCAGAAGGGTAAGATGAGAGGCGAGGCAAACATGGTTATAAGGTCGATAACCTAGTTACTGCATGTGCATCCGTGTGTAATCCTTTCTGCATGTGTGTTATTTCTTAATTCTGTTGCATGGTTATATGTGCATTTTAATGTATTTGATATGTGCATTTACATGAAATTGAGAGAAATTTAATTAGTTGGTTTAATTGTTTGCATAGTGGGTTAAGATGCATTAGCATTGTGTTGGATGTCTATTGGTGAGATGGAGTATAGATGCCTAGGGGTACATTAGTGGTTTGTACCGGGATGTGGAGTGTGACATTTAGATCACGAGTGGAGATGTGATCAAATATTGGAATCCTTTATCTGTAACGAGACCCTGATAGGTAGAGTGTGAGAGAGGTACTTCCATCATTTCTGTTAGGTAGAAAACCATTATCCACTTAGGTTGGAATAAGTGATATAATGATAGAGGATTATCCCTAGGACTTAGGATCTATAGAGGTCTATCAGTTAGACTTGAGTTGAGTGATCAATCTAGTGAGTATGGTGGGCGATAAGAGGAGATATGTGTTCTCGAGTTGTGAACAAAATAGAATGAGATATGATAAGTGTGGTGAGATCTTTTCGTAGAGTCATTTATGCATTTGTTGCATATGTGTTAGCTGTGTACTTGATTAACTTAGTGTTAATTTGATGTTCTGTGTGAACGTGTTTTTTGAAAGATCTATGGGTTATCCCATTTTATATCTCCATTGCATGATTATTTGCTCTTGATTGATTACTGTGATTATCTACTTCTACTTGAGTATTTGTTTGTGACCTTAATCTTGGTGAATACGTGGTGTAGGTATGGTATGTGTTTCGAATCCGAAACACGAGGTAAGGTCTGTAATCGTAATTTTATTGATTGCCTTGATTATGCAAGCGTTAACTTTGTATTTTGATTGCTTACAAGTTGATTGGGTATCAAGATGGAGATTTATTGGATTTTGATACCCAATGAATCCCGGGTGATGATGTAAACATTGGATTAAATTGTTACCAACAACCAAGTCTAAAGGCTCAATTCGAAAACAATGTGGGCCATTAGAAGTAACTTAAATAATTAATGTTGCTCATGGCCTATTTATATTACCTCTTGGTGTTTTTGCCTAATCGTTTAGCAGGCGATTTGTGTGAAAAGAGAAGAAAGAAACCACGTGCAAGAAGAGAGAAAATCGGCAGCCTCTTTTGGTGGAAAAAAACGTGTGGCTTCCTTTGATTTTTGGTCTCGTTTCTTGCCTTCTTTCATTGTTTTCTTCTTGCTTTTGTGGCTACAAATCATCATAACTATCTTGTCCTTTGTGGGTGAGATTGAGAGCGACCAAGATGAATATATTGGTTGTGGGTTGGAGCCATGGAGATTGGTTGTTTGGTAGAGAAATGTAACGTGAAATTGAGCCCGAAAAACACAGTTTTCACGACCTTTCAAGCAAGCTTCTGCGACAGTTAGCATCTCATCTTATTTGGTCTTCCATAGTGATGTCGGATGGTCTAAGGCCAAAGGATGGCCATTATTAAGATATATGAATTTCGGAGTCCTTGATTGGCTTGCTTAGTATGCAAGTTGTTTGTGCTAGCTTGAGGACAACCTTGTGGATTGTGATTTGCGCTTTACTCTGGATTCTCTCTCTTTGTGCATATCAAATGCCGTGTGTGATTGTATTTAAAAATTTGGGAAATAATATTAATATTCCATTTATTACGTCTTTTTCAAGTAAAATGCATGTTAATAAATCATATATAATGTGAGATATCATAAATTTGGAAAGTTATTTTTCCTTGCGTACTCGCTGTTTTTAGTGTAAATAAGCTTTCCCAAAAGTTTTTTTCTGAGTGCCATTCGACATTCGCAAATGTTATTTCCGTGTCATTGAACTGTAAAAGTTCTTGGAGTTGTCGCTGAGCCTTTTTAAATGTTTTCAAATTGTCATTGAACTTTAAGAGCCCTTTGAATTGTTATTGAACTTGTTAAAATATTATCTCATGTATCACTTCATCATTCATCGTTTTAGAAGTTAATGAACTTGCTAAAATGTATTGCATCGGCCATTTGATTTAACATGTCATCTTGTCAGTTAAACTTTTAAAATGATGAGTGATGGATTGACAAATAGAATATTATTTTAGTAGATTTAGTGCTAACTTGGAGCTTTTAAAGTTGAATGACCATTGAGAAATTTCAGTAGCAACTCAAAGATCTTTTAATATTAATGACAATTGAGAAACATATGGAAAAGTTGAGTGGCAGTTGAGGTATTTAACCTATGAAAATCACGAGAACGGGTGAATAGTGCGTTTTGGCATGCCCATCTTTCATGTTAATAGAGTGCATAACGCCATTCCTATCAATAGTGTTTACCAATTTCCATCTAGGCAGCATCAAGTCCTACTTTCACCAAACCACCTTGCAAGGCTGTGAGGAGCAAAGATAAGCATTACACATAAGTCGAAATATAAACAGACGAATGAAATTCAAAAGAAAAAAAAAAGGATAGAGACTCACGGAATTGTTTGGCAAATCCAGTATATATGATTGCTTTTGCACGCCCTGATTTTCCATCTCGTGAGTCTGAATAGTTCGCTTTCTTACTGTTTCACTTCATGGCTGGATTTGAAGTCTATGTTCCTTACGAAGGGCAGCAGAATGCTGGTTAAGTGCCATTGAGTGCTTTATGTTTGGAATCTTGTTATTCTTCTTTTGCGCCTTTTGTGTTCATTTTTCTCTACATCATTTTATGTAATCCCTTATATACCATTGTTATGTACAAGTAGCATAATCCAAGAAATAATGAAGTTGAGAGCCAAGCATTTTATCGGCAGGGTCAAAATGGATAAAATTGTTCCTCTTCTTACAGGTAACCCAACCCAACCCAACCCAATGTCTTCCATATTGGCTTATTGGGCTTTCTAATTAACCAGAACAAGAAAAAAAAAATTGAAAATAAAAACTATAACCTAACCCAACCCAATTCCCCAAATCCTTATGTATTCTCTCACGCGCACACTATTCAATTGATTTGGCTACAGGTTGAAATTTTGCCCTCTCTGCGCACGCACGTCGCATTCTAGCTACACTCCATGTTTCACTTCTTCTGACTTAGCTTAAATCAAGTGTACTAATTTTGGTTTCATTTTCATGCCTAACATGAAACATGACATTTTGCTTGTTGCAATTGAAGTCTTGGCCCACGTAGCTTGAACAAGTAACCCCATGGCTTCCTTTATCTTCTTTGCTCTCAATCTCATCGTTGGTCCTTCCTACACAATGAACGGATCCTTGCTAGCCTTCATTCCATGGTTCTCATCATTCACTCCCTCTTCAAAAGGATTCATCCTCGAATCTCCACTGCATCAAACAAAGAAAGATCAGAAACATTGATAGTAGCAAAAATGTTATACTCATCTGGAAGATCAATTTATAGGCATTGTCATTGATCTTTTCAAACACTTGGAATAGTCCATCTCCTCTGATTGTGATTTTGACCTCATTTGGGCCGAAAAATGCTATTTTCTTATATGCACCCAAACCTAATCACCTGGTTCAAATGTAACATGCCTACGTCCTTTATTAGCTTAAGAAGCATAATGCTCATTCTTCTTTTCAATTGACACCACATTTTTTCATGGATTGATCTTACTAATTCAGCCTTCTTCTTATGACCTAGACTACATCTTTCATTAACAAGTAAATGAATTAAACTCAAAGGAGTCAATGAATTAAAGCCATATAAAATTTCAAAAGGTGTATACGAAGTAGTAGAATGCATGACCCTATTATATATGACAAACAATCCTCCCAACTATTTATGTCCTTATTGACTATAGTAAACAAAAGTTGTGTTAATATCATATTAACTACCTCAGTTTGTTCATTTGTTTGTGGGAGACAATTAGTAGAAAATAATAATTTGTGTTATGTATTTAATGTAATTGGCTATTCTGTGAATAAAAATGACTGGAGTTGATAAGTTGTAAAAAGTCAAGGAGCAATGTGCAATTAGTATAAGTTGTGATATTTTAAGTCTAGGGTTCGAGAATGGAAAAGAAGGAAAAATAGCGCAAATTTTCGCTAGACTGTCGTCAAACCTTAATTTGAGCGTCATAAACAGAACCTTCATCACTCGATTGTCGCTCACCCTTCGCTCGAGCGATAGTGTTTTTGGGGAATTTTTTTAATTCGTTTTTTAAAGGCTTTTTGCCCAACCCATTCATTCCCTAACCTACCTATAAATATCTAAACGCTACAGAACGTGATTTCTAAGTTTATTTATTGAGAAAACACATTGGTTTCATATTCTTTTCATCCTATGAAGACCTCAAACTTCATTCTTCAAAGGGGATTGTTCTTGGTGGTGAAAAACATCAGTTTCACAATCCAAATACCAAACTATTGCTTCCTCCATATCTGTCAGAGTTTTTGAATATCAAGGAAATGTAGCTGGAGTTCCAGTCATTGAAGAACTCGATGTTCTTCGTGCATCTACAAGAGATAGACGATTTCACAAAGTTGGGAGTTGCGAAGGAGAGCGCAATCCAAGAGAGCTTTGGAAACTACAGTTAGGAATTGGTGCATGAGCACATAATCTAGGAGAGCTGTTAGAATTGTAGTCAGGAGATCAGATAAAATGTATCGTCGTCTATTCTGGTAACTGTAAGGTTAGAAATCTTTTATAGTGGATTTTTTACTGGCAAAGTGCTTGGAGTTTTTACCAGTTGGGGTTTCTCCGTGATCATGCCGTGTGTGATTTATCGCTTTCTTTACTGTTTTAATATTCTGCGGTATTCAAACATAGGATAATTGAACTGATTGTATAACCATCTAGAAATAATTAATTAGTGATTTGTTGCTATTTAACTATATTTAATAAATTCTACATTTACACCTATTCTCCCCATCTAGGTGTTGTTAGGGTCGAACTACTTATTTTCAATTTGGTTCCCAACTTACCCCCACAAAGCTTCTAAAAAAGACCAAGGAACTTAACATCTCTATCAAACAAAATTTTCCTAGGTATCCCCGTGGAGTCACTCTTTTTATTTAAAGAATAAGTCAGCTATGTTCGTGGCATCATCTGTTTTATGATGAGGGATGAAATGTGTCATTTTACTAAACCTATCTACTACCACATATTGGAATCTCTACCCCTTTTAGTTCTAGGCAATTCTAGCACAAAGCCCAAAGACACACGAACCCAAAGCTCACTAAGAACAAGTAAATGTGTATTCAAACGTTATGGTAAAACCTTAGACTTAACATTTTTACATATAATGCATCTACTACAAATAAAATTACATCTATTTTCATTTTAGGCTAATAAAAATGTTCATACAACATCTCTAAGGTCTTTCTAATGACAAAATGTTTGATCAAACCCATATTATGTGCTTCACGTACTAACAATTCATGCATAGAACAATTTAGAATACATAACCTATTTTCCTTAAACAAATACCCATCATTATTATAATATTTATTAATTGCACCTTTATCACATGATACATACATACATACATACATATATATGTGTGTGTGTGTGTGTGTGTGTTAGAAAAATTTGGATCATGAGATTACACGTCCTTAACATATTCAAACCCAATCATCTTTGTACTTAAAGAAGTAAGGCGTACATATCTTCTTGATAATGTATCAGCTACTATGTTCTTTTTATAGTGTTTACACCGAATGACATAGGAAAAGTCTCAATAAACTCCATCCACCCCGTATGCCTTTTGTTTAATTTACTTTGGCCCTTTAGATGTTTCAACGACTTATGATCGGTGTAGATTACAAACTCCTTAGGCAATAGATAATGTTGCCATGTTTCCAAAGCTCGAACGGGTGCATAAAGATCTTTGTCATATGTATGATAATTCAAAAATACCCAACTTAACTATTCACTGAAATAAACTATTGGTCTACTATCCTCAGTTATGCTTTTAGGTAATGGCTACTATTTGATGGCTTTGATTTTCTTTTCATCCATTTCAATACCCTTTTGCATTAACAACATAACCGAGAAAAGCAACTTTTTTCCATTCAAAATGTACACTTTTAAAGTTAACATAAAGTTGCTCCTGCCTCAAGACAACAAGCACAAACTCCAAGTTCTTATTATACATTAGAATGTCATCAAAATAAACTATTACGAATTTACCTATGAATGCATCAAAACACGACTCATTAATCTCATGAAAATGTTAGGTGCATTAATAGTAAGTCCAAATGGCATAACTAACCACTCATACAATTCATATATAGTACTACAACAATTTTCCATTAATCTCTTTCTTTCATCCTAATTTGGATATATCCACTTTTAAGATCTCATTTACTAAATATACATAATCCATGCAACTCATCAAGTATATCATCTAATCTAGGTATGGGATGGTGATACTTTACTGTTATGTTGTAAATTGCCCTGCCGTTAATGCACATTCTCCAAGTCCTATCATTTTTAGGTACAAGTAGCACAACACGGCACATGTCCTCATGCTTTCCCTCACATAGCATTTTCTCATCAATTCCTCAACTTACTTTTGAAGCTCCTATCTCCTAGAGATTATTTCTATAAGCTGGCCAATTTAGAATAAAAGATTTTGGTATAAAATCAATCTAATGCTCAATGCTTCGAATGCGTGGTGACCCACTAAGCATGTCTTCAAGGAAAAAGTCGTCAAATTCCTACAACAAAGAAATAGCCAAACTGGGGAGAGGTTGGTTAGTTTGCTCAAAATTGAGGTATGATTCTTTGTAGACCAGCAATATCAAAGGCTGGTTTTACTAAAGCTGATGAGAACCACATAGCAATAGTAGCCACACAACCCACAACGAGATTAGAACAAACCCAAGAAAGCCAACTAATCTAGGTTTTGGACTCGATTTAAGATTTATGAACCAAGCAATCAACACAATCGCCGACAATATGTTGACCTCTTGATCATATGCGTAATGAATCTAGCCTGGTAGTTTGAACGCTAAAGAATTCAATTCTTGATAAGTTCGAAGTTTGCTC